>VXBU01018307.1:103184-131851 GCA_013400315.1 Bombycilla garrulus | reverse complement strand
CGGTGCAGCCGCGGGCGGGGCGGGCGCTGCCGGCCGCGGGGGGAGCGGAGAGCCCGTTCTCCCGTCCTCCCTCCCGCCGTGGGATGCGGCGCCCGGCGGGCACGGCTGGGCGCTCCCGGCCGCCCCCCGCAAACTTCACCTGTGGAGCGGAGCGGGCGGCTGGCGCTCGGCCCGACGGCACAGAGCCGCTTTCGCGGGTGCCGAAATAGCGGTGCGAAACTGATTCTTCATCTTGCTGCTCTCTGCTCTCCGTACAACTGAGATGCGGTTTGTCGTTGTGTCGCTCGGAATGGGAGATGAGCGCTGGCAAGCGTAGCAGAAATGTTTTGGCGTGTTGTTTATCCTGTCCTGCACCCTGCTCGCACATGGTTGCTGTCCTCTCCAGCGCACAGTTGGGCGCGTTCATTTAATTTAAAGTGCTGGAAGTAAATTTGTGTAGATAGTTGTCTAAACCAGGTGTTTTAGCCTAGAGAAGGCTGAGAGGGGATCTCATCTGTGTATGTGGATGTCTCAAAGGCAGGTGTCAAAAGGGTGCTGCCCAATGAAAGGACAAGGAGCAGTGGCCATAAACACGAAAATTTCCACCTCAAGGTGAGGAAGAATGTCTGTCCATTGAGGGTGGCAGACCACTGGAACAGGCTTCCCAGGGAGGTCATGGAGTTTCCCGTTCTGGAGACATTGGAAACCCACCTGGATGTGTTCCTGTGTCACCTGCTCCAGGTGACCCTGCCTTGGCACGGGGTTTGGAGTAGATGATCTCCAGAAGTCCTTTCCAGCCCTAACGATTCTGTGATTCTGTTAGCTGCTGTACTGAGGCAGCAGGTGATGACATCTTAAACAGCCTCAGAGAGACTTTTCAGGGTTTCTCTCCTGGGACTTTTATTCATGGTATGCATATAGTTTTTTTGTGGTTTTGTTATCTCCAAGAGGAATGTTTCAGTAAGCATTTAACTCTGTAAGTGAAAAAGTTTTGGTGCTGGGATTCCTGATACTGGAAGCTGGTCTGTCCTTTGTTCTTTGCTCTTGCTCATGCTAAGTATGATCTTGTCTTTTTTTAAACCTCCTGTTGGGACAGTGTCTTGTCATAGCTGAGTGTTGTGAAGGTAACAAATGCTGTAGCTGTGATTGAAAGACAAATACCTTTCTTTTAAAAAACAATGGCTCTAAAATTAAATTGCTCTTTACTTATCTGTGAGTCACGGAATTTATAAAAGACCTAATATGCAGAGTTTGTAGTCTACCTGGATATTGGTATTTCCATGTGTATGTGGTAGCACATATACATGGAGTGAACATCCAAATATGTTAACACTTCTCCAGGGATCAAGTACTTATTGGGAACTGTGGAAGAAGAGTATATGTATTTTGAAATATTTTTTGTTTGGGTGAGCACAAAGGAGATATAGGTGTTTTCATGACATAAATGTTTCTTTTGCAGTAGTCTGCAGCCCTGCCATTCCTTGCTCCACCTTTAGAAAGTTTTTCCTTAGTTCACTTATGACTAGTGTCAGTGAGTTGGAAAATATTTACGTGCATCTTTAGTTAATTCAGGTTGACCAAATATATCATAGGGTGATAGGCTCCAATATCTCAGGTGTTTTTATGCTGTCACAACAGCATATTCTGCAGAATTTTATGGAGATTAAAGAAGTGATGGTGCAAAGTGGTGTACTGTCTTGATCTTATTCTGGATAAGGTCTTCATCAGCATTTTAGAAACCAAAAGGCGTGACTTACCATTCATGGTGACTTAACATTCATGTCAGGTTTTTGATCCTTTTATGTTAGCCTGATGCATGAGGCTGAATCTCCATCTCTCTCACGTGCAGTCTTGTGCTGAAGTTCACCTTCCTATTTCAGCCATATTTTGCCCCGCCTGTTATGTCTCTCTTACTGTAAGTGCTGTTCATTTTGTCACTGAACTCCAGTGTTCTTGTGCACACACTGTTTAAATAATGAAATAACAGGCTAGTAATTGCAGATTAATGTTTACATTTTTCTCTTGTTATACTGTAACTCTTTTTGTTCAACACTGACGTTTGGAATGAAATAGTACTTTTTTAAAGGGGACATTTAGGTGAGACAGCATTGTTTTTTTGCTATAAAAGACTTAAAAAATATTTGCATCTGTAAGTTTGACAGGTTAACCTGTCTCTTATCTGTTGGAGTGTCTGGGATTTGTTGACTGAAAAATCTTAGGCTGACCTGGTGAAAATACGAGTCTTACCAGTGTTATAGTAGTTGTGGAATACCCTGTTCAGATGTGGGACTTTAAAGTAAAGGAGACCCACTTTCCATCCAAAGCTGCCTCTCAAAGCTCTTTGATGTAGCACTTTCCCAGGATTTTTTCAACTGAGTTGTCAACAAATTGTCTTGCTTAAAACATAGTTCAGCCTTGGTAACTAAAGGGATCTTACTGTCATCACTTGCTCATGGGCAAGTGCTGAGGTTTTCCAGTACTGAAAAACTGCTGAAGCTGTTTTGCCATTAGCTAGTCTTGCTGTGTAAAATCTGGAGGTAGGAAAGAATTATTTCAAACTAGTAGTTCATGGTGGATGATCTGTCCAGATCTTTACAACCAGTTGTTGCTTTGGACTGTACATCTCAGCGGCAGAATGTACTGACTGAACAGTGCTGCAAATCATCCGGTCATAACTTAGAGTAGCAGATAAATGTGAACTACCTTGAGTGGATTCTGTAAGTTGCTGTTGTGGCTACTGTTTAACAGTTCCATCCATTTTTTACAGTCAACAATGTATGGCTAGATTAAAAGTGGAAAAGAAAAGGTTTGCCCATCTTTAAATGAGGTTTATTAGATCACATTAATAAAATATGCTTATTTTTTTCCATTTTATTAATGCCCTTGGGATTATATTGATGAAAGAGAACAGCATGTCAGTATGATAGCATGGTATATTTTAAAATTTTAAGATAGCTCTTCATTGGATCTAAAAGTCAGAGACTTTCAGCCAGCTGACAGACTAAATAACTTGACTGTGTAGTAAAAAAACGTGAAGCAGATGTGGATTGCCAAGCTAGTTTTCATCACAGAATGAAGCAAGTTCTCTTGTCAGCATTTGACATCTCGTACATTCTCTCTGCTAGATGTAGTTTGCTGAACCAACAAGTACAGTTTGGTTGGCTGAAATGAAATCTTGTTATTTGGCAATCAGCTTTTCACTGTGCTGTAAGGCACATAATGTATTTCTTGATTATTTGTATTCAGTATTTACTATTTCTGCTTGACAGTAGCATCCTTGCTGAATATCCTCTTGTGCATTGTTGATGTTGTTTTGACTTCAGACTTGTCATGTGACTTAATTTGGTGCCTCTGGCCACCCAAATACATTTATGTCTGAGAGGGAAGATTATGGGGCTGACAAGTGTGTCTCTTAAACCAGCAATCTTGCCAAGAGTGGTTTTCAATGCAGTTTTAGTGTTATGCATAATTGAAAGTGATGTCTTTAAGTGATGATGAGTTACTCAAAGCATGTTGCATGCAGATCAGTGTCTTGTTCAATAGTGTGTTAATGATAACTCATCTCAGTGACAAAATTACTCTACATTAGGGTTATTTTAATAATATACCTATAATAAAGCTGACGTTTAAGGATAATAAGCAATTAAGATAATGTCTGGCAAATGAAACTTGGTCTGCTTTTGCCTAGCTGTCAATAAAATGCCTTTGTCGAATATGCAGGTAAAGAAAATGTTTAAAAATGCTGAACAATGCAGCAAAAGTTGTTTCCCCCATGTCAAAACTAACTTGCTATATGAGAAAACAGGATGAAATCCGAGAGGTTCCCAAATTGCTCTATACAGTGATTCCCAAATTGTTCTATACAGTTTTTTTTAAATTGGATATATAAAATAGATTTTGATTATTTAAAGGCTAGAACTGTGTCTTAAGACAGTCTTGGGCTTCATATGTTAAATTAAGATACCTGAAGCTCTTGAGTTCTAAAACTCTTCCAGAAATTCAGCTTTTCAGACATAGTAGAAAATCATTACATCACAAAGGCAGTGCATGGATCTCCTTCTGTGTCTTTGATCTCAAATTCACTGATATTCTTTCCTTTCTTTATAAGAAAACTTATGTCAACTTTGTCCTTCCAGTCCTGATCTCTGCTTCCTATGAATCTCAACTCCATAGGAAAAGATGGAGAGGTGCACTCTCTGCTGTATTATTGCCAAGTTTCTAATAGAGCATTTTTTCCAAAAATACTGGGAGGATTATGTAGTATTTATTTTGGACTGGCATTTTTCTTTCTGATTCCTGTACCATTTTTCTATGCTGTGTGCACAGAGGGCTTGTGTGCTTCTCTCCAAAGCAGCTTCTCTGTATGTGATGAGCACAGTGTTTGGATCCTCATTAACTGCCAGATTTCAGTTGTAGTGTCTAGAAAAGAGTTGATGGCTTCCTTTAGGAAAGCAGGAGTTCAAAAGTGGTATGTAATACTAAAGGGATGAGGGAGGACTGGGATCTTTCAGAGCTGATGGGTACAGAAAAGCTGGAAATATGGATAAAGCCTGAGCTTTCTGTACATGGAATGTGGAATTGTATACATAAGGAATTTGGAAGCAGCAAATTGTTATGAATGGAGGAGTGAAAGCAGGGAGATGAGAACTGACACTCAGGATTTTAAAGGAAAAATCATTGCTGGCAATGAACATCACCATAACATATTTCATCTTGTAGGAATGTGCTAAAAACGGTGATGCTAATTCAGTCACTCTGAACTGCTGAACTTGTTTTACCTGGGGGAAAAAGCCTAGTACTTGACCCTAAGAAGTTATTTTAGTTTATAGTATGTACTGCTTACCTTATTTATAAATGAAATAAAAATTCTCAGAGAATAAGTTCTTTCTAATAAAGGTGCTTTTTTATTATTATTTTTTTTTTTGCTAAGTGCACTATATAAACTTTTTTGATTGTTTACAAAATAGTAGTTAAAAACTTATTTCTGGAAAGTGTTATACTGCAAAGAAGGCTTATTGGGTATGATAGACATTTCTGTGGTTGTAAAGATTCAGAGGCTGGACCACAGTACTAAAGTTTCTATAAGAAATACCATTAAACTTATTTGAATTTTAAAGTTCTTGCTCAGGGAGGCAATTTGAGAGACAAAATACAGGACAGATAAGTGTCTCTGTGAACCAGAAGATGTTTAAACTTTCAACAACATTAGATCATTCTTGTAAGGTGCAATTTCTTTCTTTATAATTTTCTGGAATTTCTTCCTTCTTGCTAGACAAGGATAATTATGTTTAAGGTAGAAGAATAAGTCTTTATAAGTAGTTGTTTCTAATACAGCAGATGTCAGATGTACGTGATGCTGGTTTGGGTTTTCAGTCTTATGCAACATAGGATACCACAGCATCCCTTATCTTTCCTCTCTTCCTCCTACTCATGCCCTTTAATCCTCAATCAGGATGTTTCTATCTCAGTGGAGGTAGAACTCATTACACCTACATTTAAACTTGGGACTTTCACAACTCTGATTATTATTCTTGTAAGATCTTGTGCAATAAATTTAAAAGCATGTATCTCACTTGAAGTCGTTGGTTATGCTACATTATGCTTCAATGCAAATGCTTCAAAAAAGTCTGTAACCACTCATCTTGAAAACCATACCCTTAGTGTAAACTGTTTTTTCTGTTGCATTGGTGTGAATGCTCAAGTAACTTTTAAGCCTATGTGATCAGTGGGCTCTCTTGTCAGTAGTATGTTCCTGAGATTAGATGACCGTCAGAGATTTGAATGTGTATGCAAGATCGGCAATTTGTGAACTTGTCAATTTCGCTGGATATTTGTATTTTTGAGGTAACTTGAAGATTCTGCCGAATTCATGTGGGTCTGCTCTAAAAATAAAGACAGTTTATTTGTAAGCTGTTGAAGCAAATAAGGGAAGCTTAGTTTTCAAGACAGCAGGAAGCTCGATTGTGGCCTCCTGAGAAATGTATAGCCTATATTGCTTTTATTTAAGAATTTCTGTAATTGTTAGAGGTGTTTCATGCCACTGGTTCCTTATGGAGATAAAAAGTGTAGTAACATCTTCCATGCTGGTGTCCAGGAAGCTCTCATTTAGACCTGAAGTTTCTGATGGTGGTTGAAGAACTTACTAATGTAATGACTATAAAACATAATATGTATTAAAATAATGTGTATTATGTATATTATTTCCTTAGCTAGTGTTTATTTTTGATTTTGAAATGGAACAGTCTCAAATACTTCATTGGACTTGGGTACTCCATCATTTTTACAAGACTAAAGACAAATCCATTTTCCCTTGCCCCTCCTTACATTGTCTGTGTCCATGAAAAGCTTTAATTATGCAAGGTAGAGAAGCTGCATAAGTAGTCAGTGAATTACACAATACTTTTCTCATTGAAGAATTTTTGGAATAACTGATTTCTAAAGATGAGAAGATATTCCAATAACTGTGGTCATGTAGCTTATTCAAGTCCTGAATTTAGAAGACAGATAGATAGGTAGATTTGTGAAAGGTGTCTTACATTCTGCCTTAGTCCAGAGGCACTGATGTATTTGGTGTCTTAAATTTAATAATCTATAAGATAGTGGTAGGTATTGCATCTTGAGAAAACTATGGTTTGGGTTTATTTATTTATTTATTTTACTGTAAGTAAAGTTCTTTGTGTGAGAATGAAAGTGAGCATGTGTTATCTCAAAATAGATATTTCTTCTGGCATATGTGATAATTTTACACACATTAAAACCTAACCCTTTTAACATTATGGACTAGATTTCTTGTATTAAGCAAGGGCTATGATTTCATTGGTGGGATGGACTCTGCTTTGGAAGAAAAGTGTGCTAGGTTATCTGAAGGTCTTCAGAAAGTTGATCAGAAGCTTTGAATAGGGATTTATGAAGAAAACTCTTGTGGACCACAAAGGTTTGGTCAGAGAAATCCAACATCTGTTGCTGTTGTTAGATTCTACTTACACTCCCATTGTGACCAGTTGGGAGAAATAGCAGCTTTGCTGCAGATATCTTAAGAAAATAAAAAGTCTTAATCTGACTTCAAAGAGTGAGGGATGGGATTCTTTGTTAGTGTAAGGATGGATTGCTGCATCTGTTGGAACAGTTTGTCATCTCCTCATCTGAGCCCAATGAATCAGATATAGGAGGAGGAATGGGGAATCCAGGCGCCGTCTTCTGCATTCTCCTGCTGGGTCCAGAGGTTCCTGGCAGTTCAAGTGAGGGGAAAAATGAGGAAGAAGAAACCAAAAGCCTTTGTTAAAGAATCTGGGTCTGGCACCTCAGGCTGGTGAAACTAACTATTCCATGCTGTGACTAGGGCTCCATGTAAGGCAATGTTACCTTGGGCCTAATGATGAATATCCAGAATTAAAAAAGAAAAAAGAAAAAAAAAAAGGAAAAAAAGAAAGGGGCACCAGGAAAGATCTCTCCAAGGGATGGGATGTGAAGGAGTGCCATGGTTCTGTCACACAGTCCCAGGCTGCCTGAGCCTGGAAGGGACCTTTGGAAGTCATTTGATCCAGCCCTCTGCCTCAAGCAGTGTCACCTGGAGCCGGTTGCCAAGGCTGCGTCCAGGAAGCTTTTGAGTTTCTCCCAGGATGGAGACTCTACAACCTCCCTGGGCAGCCTGTGCCAGGGCTTGGTGACCCTCACAGTGAAAAAGTGTTCCCTGAAGTTCAGAGGGATCCTCCCATGTTTCAGTTTATGCCCGTTGCCTCCAGTCCTGTCACTGGGCATCACTGAGCAGAGCCTGGCTCTGTCCCCTTTGCACCCTCCCTGCAGGTATTTATACACATTGACGGGATCCCCCTGAGCCTTCTCCAGGCTGAACAGTCCCAGCTTTCGAATTGTCCTCAGGGGAGGGGTGCTCCAGTTCCTTAATCATCTTTGTGGCCCATTGCTGTGCTCTCTCTGGTACATCCGAGGCTCATGCAGATTGCAGGCTGCTTCAGACTGGGGCGGTTGTTGGAGTACTCGTTGCTGTCAATATTAATGGAGGCTTTTTCTGGAATTCTAGTTTTAAACCTCTGAGTCCAGGCCAAGTTTTGGGTTGGGGCCCTCTCTGAATAGAGAGGCCCATTCCACTAGAGAACCAGCTAGAATTTTTTTTTCAGCTCAGTAGCTGGTGAAAAGAATGCCAGGTAGCTTTAGAACAAAATTTGTAATTTAACCCCTGCAATTGTGTAAAAAAAACCCCAACAAACCAGCCAAAAACGAACATGGAAGTTCTGGATCATTTTTCAATCTGGAGACTGGGAGGAGGAAGAAATAAGTCAGCTGGGGCTGCACGTTGCCTAAAAATCAGATTCACAGTATCTCTGTGAAAAGGTTAAATGCAAAGCAGACCTTGTTTTGTGCAACATTCTCAGTAATGATAGTTCATAAAGAAAGTGTCAACTTTATAATTCTGAGCAAATCAAGGAAACATGATTTAGACTGGCTTTTTTTTCTCCTAACTGTATTTATAGTACTCATGGAAAATTTCTTCTGGTAACAAGTCTAGGAAAGAATACTGGAAAATGTAGGACACTGGATCTACAAAAGTAGTCACTTTTCAAAATGATGCCTTACTTGTTTTAAGTTTTCAGGGAAAAATGAATAGTGTTACAGTCCTTACAAGTCAAAATCAAATAGTCCCTTCTGAAGTTTCTTCTGCTAAGAAACATATTTGTTCGTGCAGTGGAAATATCAAGTGACCTCACATAAAATTAGCTAGCCACCTCAATATGCTTTAAAATACAACTTTTCCCCAAACCCAAAGAAAACAAGAGAAACAATTCCAAGCCATCCAAAACAAAAAAAAAACCCCAAAAAAACCACACAACAAAACAAGGAATGTGAACACATAAATGTAGTCACAACAAACCTGAGAAGGAGTAATGCTGATCCATAGCTGCTAGAGTTCAGAGAAGCCTGTAATATAGATCCATCAGTGTAAATAAATAATCCTTAGCTGCTGCTTTGTGTACTTCTGGGTGCTTTTTGATACTCAGGTGTAGCTATTGACTTAAAAAGAAATGGCCTGTTGACAGATACTGATCTGGGTTTGGAAATTTGAGGTAGAGACGAAACTGTTTTTATTACTTCCAGGTACTCTGTGGGTGGGAAGGAGTTGCATGTTAAATTCAGAGATAAGACAGGAACTTATATTTTGACTAGTATAAAATTATTCTCCCAACAAAGAGTGGGAGAAATTAAATCAGGATAGTGCTTGTATAATTTGAAGTAGAGAAAGCATTTAAAGATCGGGTTACATCAGTGCAGGGTGGAATACATTTTACTTGTTATAACACCCAAATTGTAAGGGAGTTAATATCAGGAACCTAGAATTTAATGTGGCTGAGTCTAAAGACATAAAATTCTGTTTCAGCTTGCAAATCCAGAGCCTCCGCTGCCTTTGGATGCTTTAGTTTTGACATAGAGATATATGATCTTGCTACCTTACCTGGTTACCCAAGGCACAGCTCCCTTCATAGGCTGAAAGGAATGCTGAAACATACATGAATGAGAAGGTAGATGCTCCACGGAAAGAGCTGGGTGTTTTCCATGGAGAGGTAAATGTCAGTAAGATAGTTCTTGTTCTCAATTTTGTCAGGAAATCAAAAGTCAAATGGAAATGCTATGGGTATCAACATACAGAAAAGAAGCTTGAGTTTTAAGGGGATGGAAGGATTGTCATCCATTTTCCAGTTTAATCACACAATAATATTTCTTCACCTTTAATGTTGCATAATGGTTTTTATATCCTTTGGTTTCAGAAGAAGTCCTGTTCTTCCCCAGGGTGCTGTTTCTGACAGAGAATCTGCTTCCCCTTCTCTTGATGCCTTTCCAGGCTTGTTAGTAGCCATTAAGAGACTACAGCCAGGCAATAGAATGATACAGAACTGAAGCTTTGTGGAAATAAGATGGAAAATTATCTCTCCTCGCCCATGTCTCATTTCTCCCAGTACAGTGATGTTGCTAAGCATATTTGCCCCCACTTGCCCTGGCACTTGTATGTGCAATATCGTGTTGTCTGATTTGGTAGGTGGTTTACATGAAAACTGTAGTAGTATGTGTGTCTTTAAGGGATGTTCAAGGAGGCCGCACTCTCGCTGTTTGCTGGTCCAAAAGGGATTTTAAATCTGTGTTGATCCTCAAACGTCAGTGAGTTTAAAAAGAGCATTCAGGTTAATGAATAGATGACACACACCATAATTATCTGAAGGATGCTATTCTAGTTTCCTTCAGAAATTGTCCCAGGATTCTTGTTTGCCAGGCTTGTTAATTAAATCAGGTTATTTGCCAGATATTGTATGTGGCTTAATATGATGCTTACATTAATTTCTTCCCAGCCAGAACGTACAACATGATCCAGTAAGTTTTTCCTCACATTAAATGTGAGGTTCCTAATAGGAAAGAAAAATCAAATAATCCTGTTGTATACAGTCTTGCTGATAAAGTTCAAGGGACAATATATCCAGCATAATATTTTGGCAGCGAATCATCTCCTGTAGGGGAAGTCGGAACTTGTTCCTGGCAGAGCTTGGAACAAAGGAAAGGAGAAAAACCTGAACCTGGATGACCTTCTTAGACAAATTAAAAGTAAAAAAAGGCTTTGTGAGCCTGAAGTTTGTGCTGCTCTTACCTGAACAGAGTATGCTTGCTGAAAAACTGGATTTTAATTTTTTTTCCTAGTCTTCTGTATTGTTAACCATTATTTATTCCATCATGGCTTCATCAGTGTTTCTAAAATAATATCCTATTCTCTCTAATGGTAATAATGATTTTCTGTTGTGGTTATTGTATCAGTTATTTAAAATCCCAGAATAATAATTTCAACTTCAGAAAGCTGAAAGTTATGTGACCACTAGATGGAGTCCAGTGAGCATATTTCAATATCAGAAATCTTGTGGTATGGTTTGCAATGTTAAAGGGGGTAGGTGTTTTGTGTCTCATGCTTAGCAATAAATGCTCATTTATGCAATTTAGATTGGCTTGGACAACTTCCTGAAGTTCTTTGGGTTGTTCTTGGTATGTCTATCCTCAAGGTATATTTGAGTTAAGTTTGAACTTAAGGCACAGAACTGGCAGATCCCATTGCTGATGTGTGAATCCAAGTGTATTGTTACTCTTGTAAGAATGGTCCTGGGAGAAGACTGAGCTTTCTACAGCTCTCAAATATGAAATCTAAAACTATTAGCTAAGATATTTAGCATTTTGTAACTATCAGGGCTATAAATCTGTGTAGATTTATATATCTCTTATTTACTCATCTCTCCATTGGCGCCTACATGATACCTGTCATATGTGTATGTAAGATTTGAAATAGCATTTCTTAGATTGCTTCATTTATGCCTCCTCACTTCTCTAAATATATAGAAAGCATAATAGAAACAAAAATTACCTTGTCCAGACTAAATCTTGCTCCAATTTTCCTAAGCATTTCCTTTTACTTTTGATGTGATCTTTGACATTTGTGGTATCTTGTATGAATGATAAACTACCTCTGGTCTTCAGCCTGGTTCTGTACTCAGTATTTCTAATGTCATGGTAGCTTTTTGTTTTTGGATGGAAATCTCTTCTTAGGGTCTTGCTGAGTGTGCACATGCTCAGTCAAAATTACTGGGAATTTAACCATGCTGTTCTCAAGACTACCTCCTGGAGTAACTATCCTGGCTTTCTTCTGAAGGATGGAATTCTCTTGGAGCTTTTGTCTTTCTCTGTTTCGGTGGCTAATGTGTGGCTACCGATACCAGTATATCACCACAGAATCATGGAAGTGCGCTGGCTGAAATGCAGATCTCTGGAAGTCACCCAGTGCAATCCCTTGCTCAAAACAGGTCTGGTTAGAGCAGGTTGCTCAGAAACTGTGACAGTCTGGTTTTAATATTCGCAAAGACGGAAATACTTTAACCCCAGTAGCTGTCAGTCTTCATGGTTAAAAAAAGTAAACAAATCCTTTTAAGCAAATGGAGTATTCTGTGTCTGCTTCCTCCTGTTCTGTGACTGTATCTTCAAGAAGAGTCTGGCGCTTCTCTCTAACTTCCCTGTAGGTATTGCAACAGCAGTAAGATTTCCTTTTAGCCTTCACTTAAGGCTGAACTGTGCAAGATCTCTTAGATTTTTCTCATACGTGGAACACCATGATGGCCCTCCATTAGACTCAGTCCAATATGCCAATATCTTTCTTGTACTGAGAAGCCTGCTCAGCATGTTCAGCTTGCTGTTCAGCAGGATGTCATCCTTACCCACTCATCCATCCTCATCCACTCCACATCCACACCACATCTAGCTAATTGGGGAACAAGGATGCTGTGGGAGACTGTCAGAAGCATTCTTTTACTAAGAGTATTCTGTGTCCAATGCTATCTCCTAGCCCACAGAGCCAGCCATCACATTACAGAAGACAAACAGGCTGGTCAGGCATAATTTGTCCTTGGTAAATCCTGTGGTCTACTTGGAACTGATATACATCTCTTACTCTTTATATGTCAAGAAGTTGCTTGCAGGAGGGTTTGCATCATAACTTTCCTGGAGACTGTTCTCCTAGCCATTTTGGAAAGCAAATATGAGGGTTACTTAGGATAATCCATTTCAAACACATCCTTTGCACTAGTTTTGACAAATCAAGTGCTAAAGGATTTTAAGACAAAATAAAACTCACTGTTGTGGCCACAAAGAAATTTCAGCGTAGTTCCTTCTTTCTGAACAAATATTATTTCTTGAAGAAAATTACCTGGTAAAACTCTTCTATGAAATCTGCATGCAGCAATTGTGCAGAGACAGTTTTTGCAAAAGGAACCAGCACCTGAAGTTTCTGGTCTTCCATGAACACCCCTATTAAGTATGAAGTGTTTTATATACACTTCTTTTTACTCTTGCAGGGATATTGGGTCTTTAGGTCTTTTCTGCAGCACAGGTTTTTCAGGCAGAAGTGAATATGTTGCCTTTGAAATACTGTCATTGCATTGTTAAGGCACTCCAAAAATGCCAAGTGATGTCTGTTTTCACCTCTGGACTGAGGAGGCTTTAGGGCCCCATCTCTGGTGTTCTGAGCCAGTGTACAGGCAGCCAGCAGGTGAGAGGTAGTGCTCCACCAATAAATACTGTCATGTTTTTTGAAAAGAGGAATTCAGTCAGGATGTGTTAAGATATCTAAGGAACCTGATGTTCAGGCATGTCAAGACAGTATTAGTCTGGGCATTTTAAATGTCATGGACAGCTAAGCAGATAAAAATACGAGTACCTGCTTCTACTGTTTCAAGAGATTAAGGATATTTTTGTGGCTCTTATGCTAGGATTTAGGTGCTTGAATCCTCCCTGAAGTATGTTCTCTTGCAGATATGGGGCTTTATGAAGTGTTTTCCTTTAGTAGTGGTTCTTCTGAAGACAGAAGCATGCTTTGTAGTAACCCATTCAGTTGGAAGGTCTCCCTTGTTCAATTTCTACCTTCTTAACTGTTTAGTTTATGTCTAGAAGTCTCTTAAGTTCTCATTTTGATGGTGAGAATTTTGTAGGATGAGCTGAAGATTTTATGTCAACCCAGGTTGATTCCCTAACGTTAATATACATTAAACATTGTCAAATGGAAACTTGTAAACGTTGTTTAGAACTGTCTGATTGCTAACACACATTTAATTTGTACCTGTGTCATTATGCTTTCTTGGAACTCATTTGGTTGTCAAAGAACTGCTTAACATGTTGATTTGAAATCTTCCAGTTCCCAAGTGTAAAATGATTATTAGTAATTTACTGTAATCAGATGATTGTTTAGGCCCTTAAAGCAATTTTGTTTTTTGGAAGGAAACTAGAACTTCTTTATTATTTTTCCAAAAGAACATGTCTCAAAAATGCATGATACTGAACAATCTGGTGCTAACACAGCTAATTAATTTTTTTTTGTCCTCATGGTGCAGTCAGTACAGATTTAATGCAGTATATAGCAGGGAAGAGCTTGTTGTTCCCCATATAAATGAGGGTTTTGGCTTAGGGGTGTAATATTTGCAATGTATGCTAACACAGCTTGTAAGTCTGCATGCTTTCTGATGCAGGTCCTTTTCCATAAACTAAGAGAAGGCAGGCGTTAGTGTTGTCTCCTCCCTACAGCCTTACCTTCCTCCCCTCCACTCTCTGCCTTATGGAAAAAGACCTTGCCATCACTTGGATCAGCTAAAAAGCAGTTTGCAGTGGGTAGTTTGCTGCTCATAAAATACAGTTTGGGCTTTTTCGTGTATAAATTTGTTCTGCTTTGGTATTTTTACCATTGGGTTAAGATTTTTACCTACCTTGGGCTGTCTTTTAGCTCTCTTCAGTGGGCAAAGTGCTGTCCGACCTTTGTAAGAATTTTTCTGGCCTTCCGTATGTCCTGGTTCTGGCCAGGACAAGTTAAATATTTGCAGTAACCAGGAGGGGGCATGGCTAGCTCCCAGAGGTTTTTCTCAATCACCTTATGTCATTTTCTGGGAACAGGGAAAGGAGTCTCTTGCAGTGGGGGTAGTGTGATGGTGGTTCTGGTATTACCGGGGGTTCATGGTGAGCAATTGTGCAAATTGTTCACCTCTTTCTTGTACACCGTCATATATGTTGATGCTGTTACTGTGTTTTCTTATTTAATTGCTGCTTCCAGTAAATTGTTGCTATCTCAGCCTGTGATTTTTACCTATTATGCCTCCAGTTCTCTTCTCCTTCTCCGGCCACTCACATGGTGGAAGAGCAGGGGGCAGTGCATGAGGGGGGCAGTGGGAATACCTTTACTAAACCATGACACCATTTCACTTTGAGATGTGATACTGAAGTGAGTAATATTGCACTGTGTCACACTGCTGCCTGGATGGTCACTGCTTATGCAGTGTGGTTGTTTATTACAATTTAAGGAATCTCCTTAATGAAACTTGGAAACTTCCACTTTGCACCAAATTAATAAAAAGTCTGCATGTTGGCAGACAATATATTTATACTATATACTATTCACATTTTTCCTGCTCCCTGTGCTTTCTTCCAACCCTCATGTCCCCATAATTATTTACCTTTCATGCTCTTTGTAATTATAGAATCGGAGAATAAGCTGAGTTGAATGGGACCCACAAGGATCGTCAAGTCTGACTCCTGGCCCTGCACTGGACTGTTCTCAAAAATCACACCATGTGTGGGAGAATGGACTGTGAGAGAACAGAGACAGTGCTGCAGGCCATCTTGCCCCTGATAAGTTGCAGCTGTATAAAACAGGTGAACAGCATTGAAGGAAGAGAAGTGTGAATGTTGATGTACCTTTACCAATTGCAAAAGAGTAAAAGGGCACAAAAGAGTGAAAAAGGTATAAAAGATTGTACTGGGAAATAATGAAGTGCTGATGCTTGAAACCATTCTTGGAGTCAGTGGTGTGTCCTCCATCAGCCATGTGTCTGAGAGCATTGTCCAAAAGCTTCTTGAACTCTCTCTCAGGCTGGTGCTGTGATCACTTTCCTGGAGAGCCTGTTCCAGTACCCAGCCACACTCTGGGTGAAAAACCTTTTTCTTATATCAAATCTAAACCTCCCTTGACCCAGCTCTAGGCCATTTGCTGTGCTCCTGTCACTGATCACCATAGAGAAGAGATCAATGCCTGCCCTTGCCCTCATGAGGAAGTTGTAGACTCTGAGGATGCTTTTCCTGGTGTTGTTACCATCATGGTGATCCATGTCAGTTTCAGTTACTGTTTCTAAAATACTGTAGAAACATGATGCTAAATTTATTCACTATATAGTTAGAATTAGATTTTCTCTTAATTGGTTTTGAATTAGAACACCTCCCAGGGTTATTTCCAGCCTGAGTTAGGCTATGACATTTTTCTTTTCAAATTAAAATTTTTTTGTCTTCCTGTTTCTCCGCAACCTACGTGGTAATTTACAAGTAAGGTAATTTTCTAGACATTTGGAAGAGCTGTCTAGTGCATGATAACTTCTTGTTATCTGACCCGTTTTTCTCATACTCTTAAAGCATAAGCTCCTTTTTCTTTTTTTTTTGCTAGGGACATTTGCTATTATGAAGTCTTTGAAATTGATGGAAAGCTGTCTAAATAGTACTGCTTCCTTTTAATTATCTCTTTTGATACCATGTTTGTAACCTGAATTTTGTCAGGTCTCTGTAATCCTGCATTTCAGATGGGAATGAAGTGGACTTCTGCACTAGAAACAGTTAACTTGAATGTATTTTTGGGGAATGCCTTCTGTAGTAATTCCCATGACTCTTTTCACTTGCACGTTTGCAAGGATGTCTTTATCCAGCCTTAGTGAATGGAGCATAGCATTTCCCTTACTGACCTAATTCTTCTTTTCAAAGAGGGTAGGGTAGGTAGGGAGACGTTGCTGTGCAAGGTTCATGGTTATGTATGAAGTATCTCTGTCCTTCATGGTAGAGTTTGTGCCGAATTCTTCACTGTGGCCTTCTTTCTTCTCCCTCATGATAAAGCTGTTGATTATTAGCAGAACTGCCTTAAAACAATTGGTATTTCTCCTGATATGAGAAACGGTCTAACTTGTGCCTTTGTGAACATGGGACTGACAGGAACTACTTGGATCACTGTCAAATATTGTTGGGGTTTTGGGTTTTTTTATTGATGTGTCTGCATGTTATTATGTTTTATCTAGGTTAGAAGTGTAATGAGAAGCATATTGGCATGTTGGGGGAAAATGCTATTAAGTCTGAAATATTTCTTGTGAAGTATCATTATAGCTTGCAAATATTTCCTTGTAAATAAAATTTGCGTGGGGATAACTCTGTAGCTGACATCTTGAATCTGTTTATTCCCTCCCTCCATGCTTTTAATTTAGCTTGTTTTAACTCCACTGCAACAGTTGTGATTTTGTAAGATAACTTTTTCATCCAGTTTTACAATTTGGTAACTAAATAAGTAAATATGTCTCAGTGCTTTCAGTTTATCAGAAATATAAAACTCACCAGCACTCTCTGACAGGGTGATACAGCATTCTTGTGATGTAGATTGGGACAGTTATTTTTTGTTAATTGCTTGCCTTTAAAAGTAGTTTTAAAAATGTAACATTTCTTCTCAGTGTTGGGTAAAGTTATGTACTTGTCCAGGAGATACTGGTGCAGTATGTGAACTAGTGTTCTGTAGTGATAAATTCAGTCAGTACAGGTGTGAGTCACTATAAAACCAGGAAATGTATGTATTTTAAATTTCATTCTGTATTTTTGTTTCGGAGGTAGATGTTGATCTGAACTAGATAGTCTGGGTTTTTTTTCCCTTTTATTTTAGAATTATTGATTATTTGCAATCAAGGACTGATAAATTCAGCTTTTGGCAGGTGGGAATTGACAGATTACTTTGCATGCAAGAAAGGAAGGGAAAAGTGAAGACAGTCTTCAGCTCCCTTGTGGTTTGCCTGAACTGATAATAGCATGCTCTGACATACAGATTTGATTGAAAAAAGTGTATATAGCATGCTGTTTTCTTTGTAAAGCAGCAGTGATTTAAGAATTTCCCCTCATATTTTCAGTTTTTTATACTGAAGCTTTTTGTTTCAGACATGGAAAAGCACATATAGGTCAAGTAAAGAAGTGTTTGCCAGTACGAACTCTGTGCTAAGCATTCTGGGAGACTGCTTTCTTGCAGCAGATGAGGATTCTTTGTGGCTGGCAGCAGAAACTGCAGCAGTATCTTTGCAGTTTCCTTTCATCTTTGATTATGTTCTAAGGATCTCTGAATATAGGAGCTCTTTCCATAACCCCTTGGAATATCTTTTCATCTCTCTGGTGGAGTACAGCACATGCTGAAAGCCTCCTATCCTCTACAGCTGAAGTATCCTTTGCTTTTCATCGCCCTCTGATTTTTTGTCTTCAGCGGCTGGATTTTTGGCAGTATCTGGCTTAAGCAAATAGGATTACATTTCAGTAGCTGATGGTTTCTAGTCGAGGAACGTACTAAATGTGGGACATAATGAGGATTGTACAAAGAAATATTTCTGCAAAGCGCAGGATAATTACTCGAGTCGAGCAACGGAAGAAGACATTCTGCAAATGCAATCAGGGCTGCTAGAAATGCAAAATTCAACAGATTGGGAATGGGTTGCACGACAAGTGTGATTCTGTTCAAAGGCATTCGTACAGTTTTTGAGAGAAACTGTGGTTATATATGCAAACAGCAAGGGGAAAACAATGCCCTTGAATACACAGCATTCAGCTTGCCAGATGAAGATTCAGAAATATTGATTCATTCATTCCTGGTAAATAAAAACTTGTTTCATTAATAATTTTATCTGCAAACTGAAAGCTAAACTAGAACCAGAATAGCATGTTTATTTAACATCTGCTATGTACAGATAAGGATGTATATCTTGTCCTGATATTGTAGGATGTTAGTGCATGTATGTGGCATGTTATGTATGTGTGCATGCAGCTGTAATGTTAAAGCTTAAGATTCATATTCCTTATATCATTTAGATTTGTATTGATAGCTGTGAAGAGTTTCCACTCTGTAATTGTTGTAGAGGATTGTCTGCTGTTAGATCTTTCTAAACATACTCTTGGAATGTATGTGGCACTTGGACTGAGGAACAACTGATGATTATGTTGTTTGAAAAAAACTAAGGAAGGCATTGTTGAGGAAACAGTAACCCAGCATTTAAGGTTTATTTTTTTTCTTATGGACTTGAGTGTATTTTTTTTCCTCTGAAGCCGTTTAACTGTTCTATTTTTGTTTAACTTACTGAAAGGGATACAGGAGCATTCTAGAAGAAAAAAAAATTGTTAAAGGGAGCAATAACTGTTTCCTGAATCTGCTTTGCTCTCAAAGGCTTTTTAGGTTTTCCTGATGTAAAGAAATCAGGTTTTAAAGTGAGACTGTGGTCTTTGTACCCCCCAGGTTAATGACGTGTTTTTGCATCAGGTGTATTACATTTAGGCTCGAAGGGGTGGAATTGCAAGAGCTAACTGATGTGCATAGCTTGCTTCACAATTGGGCTAGTTAAGGATTGAAATATTAATTCAAAACTATTTGAGGTTACTTGCTAATTGCTTTGTCACTGTCTGGGTAGTTGGGCTAAGAGGGGCGTGGTACGCTGAAATAGCTGGACAGATTTTTGAGCTTGTTATCTTGCTGGCTTGCCCATGCTGTGCAATTGCAGCTATGGCAAGTCTCTAGAAATTTCATAAAGCTTTTGTTGCCTTTGTGCTGTTCAGGTCCTTTTTCTGCGGAACTGAAATTTCAGGGGAAAAAACGGTGTGTGGTTGCACATATGTGTGACTCTATCTATATACACGTGTGTATGCACATGTATATATATTTCTATACGTGGATACACACACAAGCTTCTAGAAGAGAACACAGAACAATCTGAACTGTCTTCAGGTGCTTAAAATAACTTGCAGTATGTATATTACCCTTCATGATAGTGTTGCATTTGCTTAATATGGTTTGATATTACAAATAAAATGGCTTCCTCTGGGTATTAGAAGCCTTTTTACACTGTTAGCCATTTTTAAGTTAGCCTCATACAGAATATTGTTAGAAATTAGTTAAATTCTCTGTAATGAATCCTTTCAATAACTTTGGTAACCCATTGAACTTAAGACCTAACACTGGCCTGGAATTCTACATATAGTTAGGTGACTGAATGAAGAAATACTTCTTTTTTTAATGTGACTTACTGTAACTAGGAGTATGCAGGGAAATTTTTTTGTCTATATTTCTTCTTTGTTTCATATGGTACTGTTCCAGCAATAATTTTCTTTAATTTAGTCCTACAAACTGGCAAGATTAAGCCCAAAATATGCTTACTCTGCCATTTACAATTGAAGTTCTACGTCTGTCTCTTAGGAAGTTGTATTTTTTCCAACTCCAAAATGTTTAGATGTTTTTAAATAATTATAGATATTTTTTAAATTTTCCTGTGTGGCTTGGCTTTGTTAGCTTGGTTTTACTGGAAGTAGTGGATTAAGACAAGGTGTTTTCCTGGGAAAAATACCTGAAGGTTAGTATGGGAGGAGTGTGTGGAATCCAGGGGTCAGAAATGACTTCCTGTTCATTGTACTGGACCAGAATAGTCCATAAGAATAAAGTCAGGGTTTTACAAGAAAAAATCAGGGCTTTGTTTAAAGGTCATGCTCTTGATAATCAGAGCCAGCGCTGGCTATTGCTTTCTTAGGTGTTGTCTGAGGCTGGGGAGCAGTTGCTACAGACTTGGCCCTGAAGATTGGGAAGTGGGATTCTCTGAAGGATGGGAGGAAGGGGAAAGATACTGCAGTCCTGGCAACAGGGACAAGTGATTTTATGGAACTTTTTGAAGTATATAAGACTTATATCTCTTAAATAACATAATGTCTGTATGCTTTGCTATGAAAGCTGTCTTGTCTAGCTCTTTCCCTTCCAAAATGGTGGCTTTCAGGGGGAGAAATAGTGTTGTTCCTCATTGAGAAGCTGTGCATGGAGGTGAAGGCTCCAGGAATCTTGTCTCTGAAGAGAACCTGTATGGCCAAGACCAAAAGAGTGACACCAAAAGCAGTGTCACTTGCTTATGTTGTTTTTTATTTTGGTGATTGTTGCAACAGATGCAAGTGGGTGTGCGGTTTCACCTCTTTGTCTGTGCTGTAACACATATCTGAGCTGCAGTGTCTGAGCTTAGCCTATTTGGCTGTACCTCCTATCAGGTCTGTTTAGCCACTTCGGATCAAATATCTCCTGATACAGAGCTATTGTCAAAACACCAGTGAATTTCAGGGAGTCCTTTCGTTTAACAGCACATTGATCCTCTTGTAAAATCAATGTTGAAAACCTGAGCATTTCCAGTGAATAGGAAACTCTCAGGAAGTAGCTCCCCTCAAAGGAAAAACCACCTCTTCTGAGAAGAAGGTAAGGAGGCGGAGGTAGTTGATTTAGCATCTGTTTTTCTTATTTACCCTTTAACCCAGATGTCAGGAGGTTAAATCTTAAGTCTAGTTAAATCTAATTACAGTTTTATCTTAAGAGGGCTTGCTCTTTTGATTGCTTAAAGAAAGGATGAAGTAAAGCCCATGTGAGAATGTCTTTTCAGGAGTAGAGTGTATTTCTGTCCATCTCATGTCATTCAAACTAGCAATGAAAATGCTATGTCTTAGCTTCAGGAACATTTCTAACCTATCACTTTGAATTGCTAGAACACAGGATCTCGTAGGTTCTTTATGTTCACATTGATAAGTATCTTTATTTTAATAAAAGATGATAAATTTAGTTTGAGATGCTGTTAAAACTTGCCTCAAAATTAATGAAATTGTATTTTCCCTAAATGCCCATCTTGGGCATATTTATTTTTAGCAGCTGTTGAGAAAACATTTTAATATGCTTAATTTTGTGGTAAGTTGAATGATATAGTTTCAGAATACTAGCTTGGATGCTTCTCTACTTAATTTGTCTTAATTTTCCTGTGATTTTTTTAAAAATTAATTTTCAGAATGATATTGTATGTTATTTCTTTTTATATTCAATTTTTCTTTTTATTTTTTTTTGATCACTGTATAAGCAAACATTATCTCAGAATCAAATGTTAATATACAAGTTAGGTCCTAAACAGCTGTTTCGGGTGGTTGACAAAGGTGGAAAATGAGCAAGGGTGAATGATGTGGTGATAATAGGACTAGCAAAATTCAGTGATGGAAGAAGCTGGGGTGAGTGGGCTACCAGCACCTATGGAAGAGCTAGAGGAGACTGAAGTGAGACAGACTGGGCTGAAGGCCATTAACTTTTTTTTTTAAATATATTTGTCTGAAAATTGAAAGAAAAACCAACTTTTTTTTCCATGCTTGAAATGCTTTCTGCTCAGTTTGCTTCTAATGGCCCATTCAGCACTTCCATTTCTGTCATTAAGCTTTAGAACCCTGCAGCTTGGAAAAATACTTGAGGTAGTATGATAGCTGTAGCTTGTGCAAGATGGGGCCTAATAATTTTAAGTAGTCTTTAAATTTGTTATGTCTGATGTGGAAAATATCTGTTACTTAAACTGTACACAATTTCTAAGAAGAAATGCGAGGGATTTTGAAATGGAACGTGTACAGATTTTAATTGCGTAGATTAGGTGTTGGCTGAAAACAGAACCTGCTGCATTTTAGTAGCTGCAGTGTCTTAGTCGGTGTCACCAGTTGACTTGACAGCAGTGTCATCATTAGGTGTTCCTGAGTTTTTTGGTGAGTGCTTTTCCTGTGCTGCTCATGAGTCATTTGGTTTATTAATAAACTGTGACATCTCTAGGATACACCGAAGTCTGGGCATGTGGGAAGATTGACTAATGACAGCAGTGAGCTACGTCATTCTAGAAATAACTCCACAGAAGACATTCAAGTTGCAGATATTTTGATTTCAACTTAAACTGTATATGTATAATTTTTAAAATATATTCTCCTTAATTTAATGTGTCATATTTTAAATAAACCTGAAAACCTTCGTTTACTAAACATCTTATATTAAGGTGTGTTCTTGCTGTCTGAATTTTCAAATTAATATCAACTTGTTTATATGAGGTAAAAAGGTTTAGTAGAAATAAAGTAGAAATACAAAAAAGGAGAGAGTTCTAAGGAAGTAATTGTGCTGAGTAAGTGGAAGTTGTTTTATTTTAATAGCTCCAACAGCTTATGCAGCAATTCTGTGATGGTGTGCAGACAATTTGTATGGGTTAGTCTGTTGTTTCACTCTCATAACTTGCTTCAACTTGTAACTGTATTATGACTGGCTTTTATTCATCAGCAATGGGGCATTAGGCTTCATTAGGCCTCTTAATGAGGAAGAAACAGATATGTATGAGTACAGTATCTAACTGTGGCATGGGGTTTTTTTATGGGTCACTTGAATTAGGGCGCTTCTTTTATTTCCTTTCATCTTACTGCTCTGGCTGAATAAAATCCTGGCGTCTGATGTGCTGACTTGTAGTTTTGGCTAAATCTCCTGATGGTGTCTGTAGACTTCTTTTATTTTGACCTTCCATTAGATTCCCTTGGGAAGAATGCTCAAATGTCCATCTCCTCAAAACCCTCTGCCCTCTCAGCAGGGGAAATTGCAGCACATCTTCACCAAGTGCGTAGTACCTACATCAAAAGCATGTCTTTGAAAGATGCATGAGAGGACTATCAGAAAAAGGTTGGCAAGCACTCTGCACTGGCCTGCAGAGGACAAGATTAAGCATTTTGTCTTCAGGAAAAAAATCTTCAGGCCTGGGGATAAAATCAGGATAGCTGGTTAAGTCTACATGCATAAACCACTGTTCATCAGTGACAGTGTATGTTGAACTAGCACAGTAAGATATCCAACCCAAAAATATGGCACCAGCTTACGTCCAGATGGAAAATGTGTTCCCTTGGAATGCAGCAGAAGGGTATCTCGTGCTGAAAGAAGTCAAAATGTTGGAGCTAAAGAACCCCAAAGAGCACAACCCCATCAAACAAACAAATAAATCCCCAAACAAAAATGAACCAACCACAAAAAACACCAACCCCCAAAAAACACCAACCCACCCTAAAACCTCATTAAAAAAAACTACTGAAACCCCCCTGTGAAGTTTTATATGGATTTAAGGAAGAGAGAACTTCTGTGGTGGGGAAGTTAGGGCTTTTAAGACTAGAGTCTCAACTTAATGAGCATATGGAAAAGTTCACATCTCTGCTCCTCTTTCTCAATTAATGCTTCTGTACACTTGCTTTAGGAGCAGCCTGAAGTGCTTATTTGACTCATCTTTAGATGTAGGTACCCTATTCTGTCATGAAATGAAATGCAATTAAAGTAAATCATAGTGATGGAATTGTTTGGTTTGAAAGGGACACCTTCCAATTGCAGGTTCTTCAGAGCCCCATCCAACCTGGCCTTGAACACCTCCAGGCATGGAGCATTCAAACTTGTTTGGGAAGCCTGTGCCAGTGCCTCACCACCCTCACACTAGTGAATTTCTTGCTAATATCTCATCTGCACCAACCCTCCTTCAGTTTAAAGCACATTTCCCCCTTGTCCTAGCAATGCAGGCTCTTGTAAAAAGTCCCTCTCCAGTTCCATCATCAGCTCCCTTTAGGTACTGGAAGCCTTCTCTAATGTCTCCATGGGGCCTTCTCTTCTCCAAGCTGGATAATCCCAGCTCTCTCAAGCCTGTCAGAAAGGTGCTTCAGCGCTGTGGCCCTCCTCTGGACCCGTTCAACAGGTGGGTCTTGTGCTTAAGACCCAAATCTGGGAGCCACCCGCTGACTCTTGCAATGTTCTTGAAACTCCTCAGTGTGAAATCTGAGACACTTCTGTATTTGGATCGAGGGGCAAACAAAAGTGTACTCTCACTTCAGCCCATAGAGAGAGGTGAATTAACATTCTCCTCTAGGAGCAAATTGTTCTTGGAAAATGTCGTGTAAGATTGGTGCTACACAGTGGGGAGTCACTCCCACCCCAGACTTGCTTGGCACAGAACTGCTTCCATTTGGGAGATCTCCAGACTTGGGGGTTTGATCCAGTTTTTATGTGTCTGTTCTGTCCTGTTAGTTTCTGATAGTCATAAGGTCCTGTCCAGTTAGGAAAAAAGCCATCTTTAGTCCAGTACTGTTCTCAGTCAGTCTGCTTGTGAGTCCTGCTGTGTATATCCTGTCGGTAAGGACACATCTCAGAACCATAGTTAATTCAGAAGTAGAGTTTTAATCTAGAAGTCTTCTGTACTAAACTCTACTGACCTTAAGGTAGTCCATTTTTGCCCTAAAACAGATTCCTACTTAGATAGTATGAAATGAATTGCATTACAAGCTGATACTTCATAGATAATGGTATGCAGATGTGTGACATGGACAAAAGTTAATCTGTATTTTTTTAGTTCTGCTGTGATTTTACACTAGTTTTGGTTTTTATTTGTCACAGTGTAAGAGTTTCCAAACTAAGCTGACGTATAATGGGATATGCCATATTTGTTGACAACTTTAGCCAAATTCTTATTCTGTCAAATAAAGCTTTTAAACAATGCATTGTGCAGAATCACTATGGATCCAGTAGAGATGCTCACTGGAAGATTCCTTTAACTTTATACTGCCACTAAAAGAAAGTTTTGTTTTTTTTTTAATTCCTGCTTCTCTAGTGGTTGTACAGATCTGTACATTGGTGTTACCTTTTTTCATTGATGCAGCCTACTCATGATTGAGATCTCTTCTGTCTAATATCTCAGCAGCTCTGTCCTATCCAGGCTACTTAACTCTCTCCCTAAAAATAGTGTTCTGAGAGTAATTTTACCTGCAATGCAAAATTTAAGATTGTATCATTCATATTGATTTAGAGATACCTCTAGAAAGAGGCACTGTTGTTCTCCCTGATATAAAATAGGCTTATTTCTTGCTCTGCCAAAGACAGTGAATATGAAAAGTTGCATAATGTGTAGCATGCTCATGTCTGTGTCTTAGGCATTTTCTTTTCTCATCTGTGTTTCCAGCTGAGAATGTTCTCCTTATTGGTGGGACTGCAAATTACACGTTTGCAGTGTTTGCCATAGAAGGAGTCTTCCTAAGTGTTGTATGACTTTCTGTTTCACCTGAGTGTAGCGTGGATGGCAGAGAATTGCCAGGTGAATTGCATGCTGCATTCCATCTGCTATCAGCCTTTTTCTTGAACTTGTGGAGGGAAGCACTTATCTGTTGGTCACTTGGAAACTTGGAAACTTGGCAGCATTCAGGTACATATAGCTGCAACACTGAATCTTCCAGTGACTTGTGAAATGTTAGCCTTGAGTACAGCTGCAAGGCAGGCTGCCAAGTGTGGGAGGGCAGTGCTGGAATATCTTGTACTAATACAGATGAGAGCAAGAAGTACTGGCATTTAATGGTCCTTGTCACTCCACTAAAGTGGGTCCATATTTTCAGATTAGCTACTTCCTTAAAAATCCAGCCCAAAACAAAAACCAACAACCAACCAACCACAAAAATCCCCAAAGCCCTAACAAAACAAAGCATCAACCCCCTGTCCAGTTATCTATCCTTCTAATTTTTTATTTTTTAAAGGTGCTGATTTGCCAGCGAATTTAGAAGGAGAGAGTGTAGCAGAGCAGAGAACAGGTGTAGGATTTTAGTAAATATTATCAAACCCTTCTGTTTTCCCATATACAAGACTTACAGATATACAGCAATATTATTTCTTCTTCTCCTACTCCTCCCAATTGCTACAGGTTAAGGACAGTTCCTCCCCTAGAGCAGCTTACAGAGGCAAGTTTGATGGCTGTAATTATAGCTAGTAGGTTAGTGATCTTGACAGAGGCTTTAAGTAAGAGTTGAAGCAAAAGAAGGGCCATCAAACCAAACTCATATTTTAGGTTGTTCCTACAGGGAGGCTGCGTAGTCATGTTTTCTTCCACTAAAGTTCAAGGGAAATTGTCATATGCTGCCCTGTTCCCTTAGCATCACTCGCTTTTTATAATGTGATGTTGTGCATTAGCTAAGTAAGTTTTTGAAGTGAAAAGTGATTTGAAGGAATAAGTGAGTGTATATGAGGAACTTGTCTTCTGGGCAGCAAACTGGCTTGATGAATCACTGGGGTATCCAGAAATACTGAGAACTTTGTTACCTATGTAATTTTGTAATTACTTACGCTGTTCCTTAGGAGTATATGATGCAAGAGTCAAATGTTTAGCTGTTGGAAGTGGTGTGAAAACTACTGTTGCTAAAAGAACCACCTGAAGTCCTTCAAGCCACAAAGTTTGTAAAAAGATGAATTGCATTGTTTCCGTAATAATGTTAGTTATTTTGCTGATAGGTCTTTAGCTAATAATTTCTTGCAGTTTTGTGGAGCCATGTTGGAAATGCAGTCAGTTTTTGTACAGTGACATTTTTTTATGTGTGCATTGTTTTCCTGGATTTTCTGTTGATCAGTTTTGAGGTAACTAACTGACTGATGTAATAAATCGAGTACTTTTTTGTTACTGGGGTTTTTGTTTAAAATTTCAGTTAAGGAGGTTAAAATTACAGGTCATGTAACAAGATGATGAAAGTTTCATCATGTCTTAAAGCTATGGTTTTCATATTTCACTTTTTGAATTTTAATATGTTATTGGTAAATTTTTTCAATACTCTACTTTATTAAAGTAGCCTAAATATTTTGACTGTGATGCCTGGATAAACAATACTACTTGGGATTTTTTTTCCTGGTTTGCTTTGATTTGTTTTTTTTGTTGTGGTTTTGTTTGTTTGTTTTTCCACCTAAGTGTTTTTAAATGAATTAAATTCTTGAGGTAATCACTACGTCCTTAGCAGAAAATAAATGTTGAAAGTACACATCAGTTTGGCAGTTAAGGTCTATTTCATGCAGGATACAAGGTACTGCCTCACACTTCTGGTTTTGTTAAATAAAAGAACCTCTTCTAATGGTGTATCTCTGAGCAAAATGCAAGCTAGGAACTCCTAGTCATTTGTAAGGAAAAATGGCTTCTATCTCTTTAAACTGATGTCATAAAAGTGTTAGTCTGTTGGCTTTCTTTTTGTCCCTCATCACATTTGAGAAGAATAGGAAGAATGACAGGAAAAAAAAAATCACATTTATACTGAATTAAAATAATCAAATGCATTCAGGAGAGTACCTACCAGGGAAAAATAACATTGCTGTTTAGAAGAAGAATCCTTTGTTAAATTAGGCAGAAGAAATGCTATTTACATGGTATATAATTTTTAAGTCTTTATTAGTGTGAGTGTTCACAAATGCCTTTTGCATAATAGGACTGCATTTCTGGTTGCAGTTAAGTATAATTGCAGACCATCTCAATGAAACAAATTCCTGTTTGGCAGCTGCATCCTCAAGTAATGGTGTAATTTAGTCTAAGCTGTTCTGTGCTTCCGTTCTCTGAAAACAAAGGGGGCTGGTGCAAAATAAAAAGTGTAACTAAATGTTCTTGAACTATTGTCTACCTTGCTTTACACAGGAAGATCTGTTTTGTAAATTTGACTAAACTGCTGGTTTCCTTCTTAACTCCTAATGAAGCTTCATAAAGTACTGTTTTCTGGAGTTTGGTTTCTCAGTATGAGAGAAGCAGCTTAAAAAGTACATGGATTGAACTTGTATTTCCTAGAGAAAAAGTCAGGAACATAATAAATCATTATTGTCTGGACTAAAACATTATTATTTCTTTTGGTCCACTCTTTAGAAATGCACTTGCCTCATGGATGGGATGGGCAAACTCTTGTTCAGACTCAAATTTCATGAGTGCAGGCTGAAACAGGAGTATGTTACACAAGTGTGAGAGTGGAGAGAAGGGGAGGAGAAAGGGATATCAACGTCTTATGTTAGGTCTGAAGAATAAGAAACCTGTGCTTCACGTTGTGCCTTCTTAAGAATCCTAGCAATAAAGGAGGATGTTTGTGCTTTTCCACAATTTCATCTGCTTTCTGCAGTTTAAGGTGACTTTCTCTTCTATTAGAGAATAGATAAAAGTTCACGTCAAGTTAAATTTAGGATGTGAGTTATATTGAAGTAAGATAATTAACTGTCCCAAGAGAACTGAGAATTGAATGAAGGTGGTGGCTTAGTTTCCACAGCTGTCTGGTTCCTTAGTAGACAGTCTAAAATAAGGATGTGTTTCTCTGGGGAGTTGAATTTTCTCTCAGATGTCTTTTTGCTTAGTAAATACAGCTACTGAGGTTTGTGAACTTGGAGGTTGCTGCTCATTAGTGTTGAAAAGAAACAAAGGGAAAACCAAAATATTCCTCTCTAAACCTGGAGAAAACTGTTCATC
>VXBU01018307.1:72959-103152 GCA_013400315.1 Bombycilla garrulus | reverse complement strand
TTTCCAGGAGGAATTTAGCTAAAACTACTGTGTGGGGAAGTTGGAGTAGTTAAACCTTAAAAATTTCCAAAAATGTCAGCTAGGTTGCATACAAAATTGCGTTGCAATTGCACAGGAATAATTCCACTAGAATTGCTGCTTCTTATTTTGCCACTGTGTGTGTGTGCTGAACTGTGTCTGTAAGTAGTGGTATGGTAAGAGAGAGTAGGTGAGGTTAAAAAAGCAAAGTTGAAGCATGACTTGAGTTTGTGTTATAATTAAGGGCCATTATGAAGAGAGCAACCACTGAGCACTGTGGTAGCTTGGGTATCTTGAGGCCAAGAGACAACTTCTGCAAGCCGTTCACTAGACAAGAGTGACACCCTGCAGGGTTTTGTACTGGCCAAAGGCAGCGAGTGATGGCTGAGTGATCTTCATGGCTGCAGAAGGTTCTCCCAAGTGTCTTCTCTCAAAATGTGCAAAGATTTTGTTGCATTGTCTTGTCTGTGTTTTTGGATGCTGATCAGTCATGGACGCCTACAGTGCTGAAGGGTTGTGAGGAGTGAGGAATGATCACAAATAATGTGCAATACAGAAGTGAGCTAACTGGCTGAAGAGAGGAAAAAGGCAGAGGGATGCTGGTAGCTGAAAAGTTTTTTGAACTTTATTTTGAATTAACAGCTTTGTAGAGTACGTAATTTTTACTGTGAGGGCAATTTGGTATTAAGTGAAGCTTTTAATAGGGATTTAGCACTAATACAAAAAAGGTGCCCACTCTACCCCCAGAAAAGAGCAATGTATCTGTTCAGGGCACTGATAATGGAGAATGTCCTTGGTTAGTGATGGATTGTTGATAGCACCTGAGTGAGTGCCATTAATAAAAAAAAATTAAAAAGCACAATACTTACAGTTTTATACTTCTAAAAAGACACAGTTGTCAATAAATTACTAATTCTTACACTAAAAATATTTTTGAACTATTGAAGCCTTGATTTCATACATACTGTGAAAGACTCAGCCTGTTTTACACAGTAAATTTAGATGTGCATATTCTCTTTTGTGTTTGGCTCATAACCTTAAGGCGTTAAAATGTATCCACCTTTTTTTTTTTTTCCTTCCCCAGAGGAACACAGCATGCTTAGGGGCTGGCCTTTGTCTGTCATGCATTCCCACCATAACAGATTTAGCAAACTGCAGCTGAGAAGTTAGACTAGTTTGTGCTGCTTGTGCCAAGGAAAAAGCTTTTGTTTTCACTGGATCACTGGCATGTCGATTACTTTGATGCCAGAAAGCATACAGTTTTGCTGCTGTCTGTATTTTCAATGAAAGAATGCAGGCAAGAACAACCAGAAATCCTAAGAAAGAGCTTTCTGTAGAATCTCCACAGAAGGGCAAGGATGCAGGTCCTTGTGAAGTGCAAGCAGAGAGTCCTGTGGCTGTGCTGGTAAGAATTCTTTAAACAAGCAATCTGTTCCCTTTAGTAATTCCAGTTCTCTCTGTCAGTGAAAGACTTCTTAATCTGATGCTGATGAGAAGTTCCAGCATGTCTTACTTGTGAATAATTTGCATTTAAGATTTAGGTTTGATTCTCTGTGTGTTGTCTGCCTTTTTAATTGATATTTGCTGTTCTAGTTTAGAACCAGATCTTTGATTCTCTTTGAGTGTGACTTTGGAATTTGGCTTTCAGACAAGCTGCTTTTCAGTCTCTTCTGTCTAACATATATATACATCTCTTTGAACCTAGTATGAAAACTACATATGCTTTAAAACTCTTTCTAGCACCTCTGTTTTTTAATTGCCCAGCATATCTTCCAATTTATGTATCTTTGAACTTCCTAAAGTGTGTGTAACAGTTAAATTTTACTTAAATTATCAAAGGACTATCTAAATAGTTAATGACTACTTCTGTTAAAGTATCTATCTTAGTTTGTTGGAACTTTAATAATACAGCAAGAAAACATAGTAAGTGAGCTGTAATGAATCCACCAACTCTCTTTGGAGGAGGATTGGTAAACTAATACTTACATATCAGTGGAAAGAAGTACTTTGATAGTTCTTACTGAAATTTCAATGTTATTTAGTATTATTTCATGCTTAATTGCTGCTGCTGGTGGTCTTTCTTTATTTTTCTGCCTGTAGTTAAAGTTAGTGGAATGATCTTCAAATTATAAAGTCCCCCCTCCCTCCTATTTGATCTTCACACTATGCATTGAAGAATTGAACTAAAACATTTTGGCCATCTGTATTTAGTAATACTCACCGGTAACTTTTTGGGAAGTGTTATTGTATATAACTGAAAGCTTACACATGTGCTAGTAAGACAAACTTTCTTTTCCTTGTCACTGTTTTTTTTTAGTTTTGTTCTATTCAGAGAGTTGTTGGTAAAATGTGGGGTTTTTTTGGATGGGTGTGTTCTGATTTCTGGTCCAGATTTTGATCAGTACAATATGAGCTAATCTTGTGTGTGCTTTCCTGCCTTTGGAATGTTTAACTTTATTTAGAATTGTTTTTATTCCCCCATGAATACTCAGAGAGGATATTAGTGTTTCTGCAGATATTTGGAGTACTGCAGCTAATCAGTAAGGCACATGTACTTGTTTAAGAGGAAAAAAAGTGTAAAACAATACCATGTTTACTTATCACCATTTATTAAGTACCTCCTTGTAATTTCTCAAATCGTACTTAATTTAATGTTCATGGAATAATATACCTTCAGTGTAAGCTCCCTTTTTTATTTTTTTTCATTTTTGGATAAAATGTGTGCATTCAACGCAAAGAAAGGTCAATATTTAAAGGGAAGAGCATTTAGGTTTTGCATAGATCACATTAAAAATTTCTTCACTGTAGTTTCAGTTGCTATTTTGGTATTAATCTGTTTATATATATATGTAAGTGTATATATAGCATAATTTTAGATCCCTTTTGTCTAGTTATTGAGGAAGGATGAAGGGTGCAAGTAAACTGCAGCAAGTATGCTGCCAGGCAAAGCAAAACGTAAGGTGGTATGTTTCATTTGACATTGACATTTGGGTCCATTTTTATTTCATGGGGCTGTGATGTTGCACTAGGGTTTTACAAGCTCAGTGAACGTAGGTACTGTGCTATTGGTGCAGTAGGGTAACTCCTAAGACTGACAAAGTTGCTAGTTGCTGTAACAAATTCTAAACAGAAGAGTTTCTTCTTTCCTAGGTTAACAACCTGGGAATTACATTAGATAGCAATCCTCAAAAGCATATGGAACAGTAGGCTTCTGGTTTACTCTACTAATACTTCTCATTGGCTATTGTCTAAAACATTATTTCAAGTGTGGATGTATTACTTTTGTGCAAATTTGATGTGATTTGCTTAGCACTCAATTTAAGTATCCTTTATAAAGATGAGATAGAATCAGTTGTCAGGAAGCAACAGGTTTTTTTGTCATATTCATTTGTGTCATAGTCATTTAATTTTTAAATGTAGTTCACTGAGAGTCCGTTGGAGTATTGAGGGAACTGGGTATTTGTAACTGGAAGCATACCATGTGTTATTGAAACAATGTTATTTGATTGAGTGCTGTGCCCGAATTAACCTTTCCTGATTAGGTGGGTGGGTTCACAGAAAGAGATTTTCAGTGCCAGTATGTCAGCAGGTGTGCTGTCTTGTTTCCCTGTGATTTGAATTACATTGTGTCGTAACTTTGCTCTCGAGGTTAACAAACAAAAAGAGCCCATGGAAAAAGCGTTTAGATTTTCCAGGTGGTGCCTCCAAACCCTGCTTGGGATGAGCTGCTGCTGTTTTAGCTATTGTAGAAGTTACTGGATGAGTATGCCTGCTGCCCAGCTGCGTTTTGATAGTCACATGTAGTAACTGCTTATCAAAACAGATGATGTTTCTGGGAAGTTAGATCTTTGGGAGGTCATCTTTCTGCTTGGAAATTTGCTGGCTGTATAAAATACAGTAGTTAAGAGTAAGCTCTAGGATACAAATAATTTCTTGAATTAATTTTTAAAACCTCAACCTGGGCAATTTATTTTATGTTTATTGTGAGACAGTAAGTTACATGGAGCTGTTACCCATGTTTAGTATTAAATAATCTTATTGTATGTCCCCAGTGGCTTTCCTTAGGCCACTATTGAGAAATATATAACACCTATTCACCTATTTATATGCTGCTTCCTGCTGGTGCCTATAGCTCCATTTTACTCCTTATAGGAACTTGTTAATTTGCAGGTGTATATGCCAAATATGTTTTTATAAGGTAAATAATGTTTTGTAGCAGGAGGCTAACAATATTCAGTGTTCTTAGCTTTACCATCTTTTGGTTTCTGCGAATTAGACAATAACAATTGTCTCAATTTATGCATGTAAGAAAAACATGTACTGTGGGGTTTTTTTCTGAAATATAGTAATATAATGTAGGCAATCACTGAACTCTTAGCTTAAAATTTATTTGATGGATTTTGACACTGCTTATTCAAATACATTAACTGTATTTGGACAGATTAAAATGCTTACTGTGTGGGTGTCATGACTGCTGTTTTGAAATACTTCTTCTTTCTGATAAGTTTCTATGCTTGTAATACTCAGGCAAAACCCAAAGTGGTACGGCAGAAAATTTGCTCTTTTATCTTTCAACAAATATAGCATTGGCTGGCTGGAGATCAGCCATGAGCCCCTATGCTTTTAGCCTTTTCCTAGATTACAGAAATAAAAATGTTGTTGTCTGCAGATTAATAGGAAAAGTTAAGCCTTATTGGAAAGACTGACTTTTAGTGCCCATAAACTTGATGTTGCAGTTTTAACTGAGCTGAGTTTTATCTGAGTCTGCTGGTCCATAAATCGTATTTAATAACTGTGTAACTACCCGTCATATTTTCTTTTATATTACATGAAATGATAGACCAGATTTTTTTTTTTTTTTTAGTGTAGAAGAGCCTGAGAGAGAATCTGCTTCCCTGCACTGTTTTATGTCTGGCTAAATGCCAGTATCAGTGTGTTGTTTATTGTTTTCTTTTTTTCATATCTGGTCCAAACTGATAAAACATCCTCTTCCTTTTGAATCTGACAGATGACGAAGAAAGAAATGAGTAACATTTAGGAGAAACCCAAGAAAGCAAATTCTTCATTAATTTTTACATAAATTATATTTCTGCAAGTCAAGTACCTTACTAAATAGAAGGAGTCTCTATTTAATACCTCAGTTGCAGTGAGCTTTAGATTCTTTAAAAGCTTCCCATGAGGGAGGATTCTTTTTTTTTTTTATCAGTTGTTTACAGCATGCAAAAAAAATGTAAGCAAAGCTTATATGCTTTTAAGATTCCTTTTAATTAATTTTATAGTTGTGGTGAACCATTTTAGTGACTGCAGGGCAGAAAGGGGCATCTGCAATTAATTGGATGATTTTTAAAGCTGCAATATATGCATCTTTGGGTTTTGAATTAACTGTGCTAGACAAGGGTGCCTGTGTGTGTGTTTTTGCACGCCCATGAAATTTTTTTAGTTACATTGCCTTTAAAAATAATTATTTTCCTCTGGTTTTGCTGGTAAAATGAGAGAAGCCAGAACTAGCTTTCTTCCAGTCTCCACCTGTCATCTTCCCAAGAGAATTAACAGGAGGATGGACATAGCTCTTCAGCACCAGGGAGAAGTAGATGAAAGTGCTGGTCATGTGCAGCACCATGTAAAAATCCAGTATCCATTTGAGATGACAGCTTTCCCTTGCTACCAGGCTATGGAATCGGAGCTGTGATCTATCCGTTTGCCAGTTCAGATAGTAGGTGTCCTGGTATGTGAGCTTTCTGACAATACTGACCATGCACCTGTTCATTCTTTCCTTTGAAAAGCTCCCCAAATCGCCGCAAGCGGTCACAGCTGCCTGATCAGCATTTCAGACACAATCTCACTGGAAGGCACCTGGCTTCATCTCTCAAGCCAGATCACCTCCTAATCTGTCACAAAAGCTCTGGCTCAGTTGCTGGTCTTAGTGTGAGAAGGCTCAGAAATGTGCCACGAGAGAGGGGAAGGGTCCTTCTGGTGTCAGTCCTGCTGTTAATTAGTTAAAGCCAATTGTGAAGCCAAACCTTTTAAGCGAACTGCAGAGACTGATTGTATACACAAATCAAATGGTCCTTCTCTGCTGGTCATTTTTTAGGCACAGTTTAACTTGCAGTATTTATTTTTGTTTCTCCTAAAGGTCAGTCATCCTTGCACCACTCAAACCAACCTGTCACTGCAGCACATTGTGTATAATTTCTCATGACAAACCCTTGAGAAGGAATGGTCACATGGGAAAGGCAAACTTGACCAGAGAGACTTGGCCATGTTATTCTAATAATCTCTAAACCTTGCTTTAACTTGAGAAGGCGTGTATTGCATGAGAGCTCCAGCTTAGTGGCTGGCAGGTGAGCATCTTGCTTGCCTGGATAGGTAGAGAGAGACCTGAAAATGAGAGTTACACTGAAAATGAGAGAAAGGTGAACAAAGGATGTTTTGTTTTCTGGCTGATGTGTTGCCTTGTACTTCATTTATAGACCATTTATAGAAATGCCCTTTGTATTCTGTTACCTCTTGTCTCTGTGCTTAAGGAAGAAAATTTGTAATGGACAGTTATTGCCTTAGTGAGGAGTTGGAAGAGGTGAAGTTACTGTAATTTATTTGGAATCAGAACTAGTTATGACGATCCATTAGAGGGGGGCTGCTCAATCTGAAATTTTGTGAAGGGGTAATTTTTCAGTGTCAGTATGTGGGAAATGTTTCAAATAGTTGGGTGGACAAGGTGTTAAGGAAGTGTGGAGCACATAATTTCATTAGCTTGGGGTCCACTGCAGCAGTCTGAACACTCAAATGCCAACTTCCAACCAAAATATTTTGTGTAATTAGTACATTAGAGAAAATGTCATCTTTTCTTAGGTTGTATTTGCCTGATGCTTTTCTGAGCTAAATTGTCCAACCATTTCAACTACAGATGGGTGCATGAATGTAACTTTAAGCCTTTTGTGATGGACACTGACATTAGATCTTGGCTTTGTGATAACTCATGTTCATGGATGACAGGAGAAGATGAGGCAGTAGCTGGGGTTCAGGTGATAAGCTCTCAGAATGTTTCAGAGTACAATGTGGAGTGAACTGAACAGCCCTTCTCCATCTTATCTGAGGAGAAAGATGTCAAAGACAACATATTAATCATGGCTCTTAAAAGTATTGGTGCTCAGTATGTTGTTATATAGCTAAGGAACTTCTAGCAAATCCTTCCTGTGGGATTGTAAATGGTAGCTGTTTTTCTTAAAGCTACATTTTGTTCATAATCTTTGGTAGATTTGTTTCAGGCTTAGCTCTTTTTGCCTCTTCAGCTGTTATGCTTTGTTATGTTCCCACATTTTTCTTGCCAATAAAACTCCTGTGTGGTACATATGAGGGAATCTCAAATAGCTTTTGAGTAGCCTGTGAACTAAGCCTGAAAGCTTTGGTAACTTTCTCTGACCAAAGCTTTCTTAATTCCTTGAAGAACAAATTTATTTGATTCACTTTTGGATGAAGAAAACATCTGTAGGGCTTCTCAGGAATATTACTAATATACTAGTGATTAACAGCAGTTACTGATAGAGATACTTGTTCTGTGTAGGACAGTTAGAATTTGGAAGGTTATTGTCATGAGTTATACAAAACAATATATAAAGCTTGTCTTGTCATTTTGCCTATAATGATGATGGAAGCTGGTCTTGCTGTTACAATTATCTTTAATATACATTACCTGTAAATGAGTACCACTGATCTTGAGAAAGTGTTATTTGTAAAGTCTCTTGTAAGAGCTGCTTGTAAAAAAAAAAAAAAAAAGTGATTTTATGTCTGGTACTGTGATGCTGAATTTTAGTTCAGAAAGTTCAAGCTAGATTGTAATCTCATTTTTGCATTAGTTTGCACACTCCAAGGCAGAGCTGCCTTTTTCAGAGCTCTGTCTAAACCTGCTTTGCCATCTGACTGCTTAACAGAATGCTTGGCAGGGTGAAGGTTTTTCTCTGTCTATTTGTGCAGGGGCAGCTGTAATGCCTCATCTGCGGAAAGGGGTTTTAATGTGGAATCAGCGCACAGTTACTGAGGAAAGCTACTTGTGCAATTAAGAGGGAAGTAGATGGCCTATGGGAATTTTGAAAAAAATTATAAAGAAGGAGGAATGTCAATTAGCCTGCCCCTGCTGCAGGTTACTGCTAAATTAAAACACAGCTTGGTCTTTGAGCTAAGGTTGTTTTTGTTCCTGCTAAAACCAGATCAGAGCTTTCTGGGCTGAAAGTGAAGGCAACTGTCAACATAAGAGACTAGTAATTTTTTTATCATTTTTTTGCAGTGAGAATACATATGTGATTATGCTAATAAGCTCTGGCTTACTGGATTTTGTGAAATAGTTCTGAGGCAATTAGCATGCTTGTCTCTAATTGTCACTTGCACTTCCCCATATGGAGTAATATAACAAAGTCTGCATTTTGAATACTGTATGGTTTTGCTGTTGATGCAATATAATTCTGCCAATCTTTTAAAGAGTAACTTATAAAATAACTCAACAATTGTAATTTTCCCTCAATATACCTGAATTCGTTTTGAATTTTTTTTCCTTTTTTCCCATAGGCAAAACCAAAGCTTATAGAACCAATAGACTATGAAAATGTCATCGTTCAGAGGAAAACACAGATTTTGAATGATCCTCTACGTGAGATGCTACTGTTCCCTTATGATGACTTCCAGGTAATTTAATCTACCCTGCTTTGTGGGTTTTGGGCTTTTTTTGTTTGTTTGTTTGTTTGGGGTTGTTTTTGTTTTGTTTTGTTTTTTTTTTACCACAGGTTTTTAGTAGTAGTAGCCATGAGGTGCTAACTTCTGATTTCTTTGTTTCTTAACTCTGTTTAGCTCCAAAAATCCCCACAAAGTCTTTGCCATGAGTCCCATTACCCTGCTTGACTTATTCTTTTGGGTACAGAAGAAATAGCACCATTTCCCCATCTGTCTAGATTATAAGATCTACCCCTGCAACTCAACAATTTTACTGCCTTTTGAAGTAGATAAGTCACTTGTAGATATTCCCCCTCCCTTTCCGATGTAGGAAATTATGTGATGCCTGTTTAAAAGAAGCATCTGCTTTCTTTAATTCCTAAACTGATTTTTTCCCCCATTCTTAATAGTGAAGGACATGAACCTGTTCAAATGCAGTCTGTTACTCTTAGCTGCATCATCCCAGGCAAAACTGTGTTCTAGCAAAGTACCCCTTACATAACAGTTTCTGACTTGATTAAGCCAAATTTAACCAACTTTGTGATAATCTTGTTATATTTTTTTAAATGACCATGTTTATTGAAATGAATAGTTTATTTAAGTACACTTTAAAAAAAATCTTCTTGTAGATCTAGTTAGGATACCTACCAAGCATCTTAGAGACTGGAGTTGGAATAAATAGTGAGGAAAGTCTCTTGTCCACATGCAATCAAAATGTCTGTTTGAAAAGTATGCGGACATCTGAACAGTCTGTAAATCAATTTTATTCAGCCAAGTAGTTGAAACTAAATTTGTTTACCACGGGGAAAGTTGATGATGAGTTGGTATATTTCTACAGAAGGACATCTAAAGTCCAGTAAATTACATGTTGAATTTGTAATGAATTTTCTCTGGCGTATTAGGGGGTGTTTACCTGAATGCAGCTGGACTCTTTTTTTTTTTTTTTAATAGAGTCTGGGGGCTTCTTTTTCTTTNTTCTGTTTCATTGATTCTGACGTGAATAGCTCTACTTGTAGCCATCTCACTCTGAGCTAAAAAAAATTGAGTTTTGGGAAGCTACAGGTATTTATAGAGGAGTTTGGGCTTCATGTGTTCACAGCCACGTGTAAATTTACAGGATGGAAGTAAGACTTCTTGGAAAGGATGTTGTACTGATGCAGGTTTTCAAATATGGAATCACTCGGGATGACGCCCTCCACCAGATGTTGGCTTTGGGACTGAAATACATGGGTGTGCTACACCACCAAAATCCCCTTCTGTAGTGTGTCTCTTCAGAACCACAGATTGAGAGGAATCCAGGTTCCTCCTGCCAAGTGTGCTCATATCTGGTAGACTAGTTCACTTACCAGGGTCATTCCGGTGAACAGCTCTGAATTATCAATGGAGAAGAAACAAACCTATTAAGAATATCCTGAGTTGTTTTCTCTGAGCAGTCTGGGGATATGGCTGAAGCGTTTAGCTGCTATTTCTAGTGACCTCCTGCAATTCTTATCCTCAGACCTGTATGAATGAAGCTACTCCATAGTTCTCAGTCTCATCCTTCAAAAGGAATGACTGAATTTTGTCATAAATTGTAATGTCTTTTGTCATCCTTGATAGGATATCATCCATCATCTGACCATCCTGTGGTCAGATTTTCATCAAGGCAGGCATTAAAGTGTGTGTTACTTTGGAAGATTTCCTTCAAGTAGTCACAGTTTTGGAATATAGTCAGTTTTTCTGTTTCTTTATCCCTCCCTCATCAGTATAATATCTGAACAAATTTTCTGGGTTTCTCCAGTTTTGGCAGTCTCCTTTTATACGTGATTTACATGAAGACTGGTTTGTACTATCAGACTTTAATTTCCATGGAAGACTTCCTGGCACAAACTAACTCCAAGTATTTTTGTTGTACACATGACTCTTCTATACTACTTTGGTCTATCTAGCTTGTTTTCAATAACACAAAGCATTTAAATCTGTCATTCAATGTGTTAAGAAAATATTCCCAAGTCAGAGAACAGAAAAACCTTAAGTGCTTATTATTTTTATTTGAAAGTTAAACCTTTTACCCTGCTCACTTTTCCATAGCCATATTTACAGTTTTGAAATCATTAGTCAGTGATTATATAGCTGCCAGTATAATTTGAATCATTAAAAAAAAAATTAAGGCATATTTTCTGTGTTTGCCATTCAGCTTTGCATGTATTTTTTTTAATTCCTCTTTCTTAACTTAGAGCTGTCAGTCAGTGTGTGAGCAACTCTTGGTTAAGCCATGGCTCAAATGTTTGATTTTTTTGACAGGCGTCAACCCCTTAAAAAGAATTTAAAATAGTGAGCTGGAGCATTTAGAACTACCTGTAAACACACTTAGAACTGTTTATAGGTGGAAATGCCTACCATTGTCTAGAAATCTGTTCAAGCTATTTCCTTTTAGAGTATTCAATTTTTTATTTTTACAAAGTTCTTCCTCACACTTAGGTTAAATTGATTACAATCTAAAATCCCTTGCCTAGAAAGGAAGCCCCGCAGTGTTAATTTATAATGACATTAAGAGTAAGGCTATTTTGTTCAGCTTGGCCCTAAAACAAGCACTTAAAATGGCACAGAAAGCACTTAGCTTGCAGTACTAGATATCACTCCTGGAATTTTTTTGAAGATTACAGAAGAAGCTCTTTTCAAAGGAGTGGCATTGATGATACCAACGTTGGATTTCTGTTAAATTATTTAGAGATAAATTTGAAAGAAATATTTGTGATTTGCATTTTTTCTTTTTCACATAATGCAGTTAGATAACTGAAATCTAATTTATGAGGTGTGAGAGGCTAGTATTAAAGGAGAACCGATATTAATTTTTAGTCCACATCAGAAATTAAAAAGCACAGCAACTAGCTTTTTTTGGATCACATATAGCTGTCCTCTCTTCTATTCCTCCTGATGAAAATTGTCTGGTGAGGGAAGGGGGGAAAAAAACAACACAAAGGGGGAAAATAGCTCTTTTTCTGTTCAGGTATGACTGTTCTCTAAACATGTTGTCAGAAGCAGCCCTAAGCTCAAAAAAAATGTTTGAGCAAGGATGGAGCAAAAAATGCTTGAGTCTTGGAAAACTCATAAAGTTTGAAGGATTGTTCTTCAGCCAGCAATCTAGTTACAGGAATCTTTCCAGATTTCCACTTAACTGCATTTGCCATTGTCCCAAACGTGGTTAGCTGAGGTTATGAAACATGCTTTCTCTCTTTTTATATATGTTTGGTAGCAGTTCATTTACTTTTCAGAAGAGCATGATTTCTGTTCTGCTTTGTGCTGAGCTTCAAGTCCAAAAATGTAGGCTTGTGATTTTTTCCTTTCAAGTGTTTTTTTTTTTTTCTTCATGCTATTATATCTAAATAATAACAAGATTTGCTTATCTGTAGTTACCAGAAGAGCTCTTAATTAGCAACTTCATCTCTGTATATTGGGTCTTTTTTAATTTACCACATGAAGGTTGTTTCAGCTGCTTTTCACAAGCTCAAGCTCTGTTTTCTGCACTGAATTCACTTACCAGGTTACTCCCTAGCTTGTTCTCAACAAATTTATGGGGCCACATGTGTTGTTAAGAGACGTTTTTCTGTTGGCATCACTGAATTTGCTTTCATTCTCAGTAAGTGGGGTGTCTAAACTTTCTTTGTGCTTTGTAGTCTGTTCATTTTTAGCTGCATTTTTATCCTCTTTATCATTATAGTGCCTCTACAATGTGTTAGTTATGATGATAGAACCACTTTTCTGCCATCCATTGGAACATCTCAGTTAATGTTCTTGCTGCTCTCAATCACAATGCTCCCAGTTTTTCAAGGCTATCCCTCTTCTAGCCTCTTGGTGAGAAGAGCCATCTCCTTTGTAACAGTGCATCACTACGTCCAGTGGACACTCTTTTATTCAAATTTGTGCCTCTTCAGGGCTTGTTGTAGATTTCTTACCTGAATTTCAGTAATTTGCTCAATAATGAACTGGCTTCATAACTAAATAGCATTAGTTTAAAACAGGCCACCTTCATGGCGGTGGTGGTGATGTTAAAGTCGCACGCTCAGTGACTGCAAAATTTGTGATGTTTATGTTAACTGCACAGTGAGTAAATTATTCAAAGAAACCTTAACCCAAAGCAGTACTAGTGTGTACTTGGCAATGTCACCCTTTATCTAAATACCTTTATTTTTTTTTCTTTCAAGATACCTAACTTTTGAGTACTACCTCAACTTTTAAAGGAAATCATAGAACCATAGAAGTGGTTGGATTGGAAGCGACCTTAAAGTTCATCTTGTTCTAACCCCCTGCCAAGGGCAGGAGCACCTTCCGCTAGACCAGCTTGCTCAGAGCCCCATGCAACCTGGCCTTGAACATCCCCAGGGATGGAACATCCACAGCTTGTCTGGGCAACTTTTTCCACTACCTCACCAACCTCAGAGTAAAGAACTTTTCCCTAATAACTCATCTGAACCTGCTTTCTTTCAGTTTGAATCCATTTCCCTTTGTCCTGTCAAATAGTGCAAATGCAGGCTTAATTTGCTTGTAGCAAATAAAATGTGGGTACATTCCTACCCATATATTAAATTTGTCTTTGCAAAGTTATTGCAGTGTATTTTGAAGGCAGTTTGGTGCTTAGCTTAGACGTTTTTTCACCTTTGTTATTTTTGGTTTTGAGCCATATGGATTTAACACACTTTCACTTAAAGCTCTTAGCTTTTATTTAATGCGAGTTAAGTACTTCTGAAAATAGATATTATGCCAACTTTGCAGAAGTAAAACTAAATCCAGGTCATTCAACTAGAAGGCACATCTTCAGCAGAGGAAAACCAAAAAATGTTGTCCAAGTAATGTCCTCATTTTAGAGAGCATGAGTTAAACTGGTCAAGTAACTAATTTTGAAATGTTCTCTATTGCGTTTTCCCTTTAAAGTATATTTTGTGTTTTTCTTTTAAGTTTTTAGCCAACTGTTCTAAATCAATTTTTGTTTGGAAATTACTTCATAGTACAGGTTCTGACACTTCCCATATGAAGGATCTGACATTTCCCATGCAAAGGTTAAGACACTTCTGACATGTGGTTGTTTTGAAGGCAGGATCTCGCATACAGCTTGCCATCTTTTCCACTGAGTCTTTTAGAACAATTTCTGTCTCTGCATCTGGAGCATGAGACGCTGTGGTAAGTCTCACTGGCTGAGACAAAACCTTGTGACAGAAAAAAACATCCACTGCAGTCAGCACTCCTTGTGGACAGGTTCACTATCCACATTCCATCAGATTTCAGGTAGTGAGTACTCCTTGATTGACTTAGTGAAATCTTCTTGCTGCTGTGGCCTATTCTGAGACCTCAATATATCCTAAATCCCTGGGACTCCAACAGAAAGTTGTGTCAGTAAAAGAATCTGTTAACTGTGTGCCTCAGTAAGTGGATGTGAGTCCTGGCTCATGTTAAAAGTGGCCTTCCTCAGTTTTGACAGCAGAGTAATTGAAAGGGGTTTTTTAAATTTTCTTTGAGAGCATGAGATAAATACTTTGTAGTTCCTGATGCTACCATAAATCAAATGGTCACTCAAACCCAGAGAGTTCAAAAGTTTCGTTTCTACAAAACGGTTCAGCCAATGTAATTGTGAAGAGAGTTTGTTGGGAAGACTATCCTTTCTTTCCCAATTTTTCTTTTGGAATGTAACGTGTATTTATGTGCATGCTTGCTTTTAAAATATTGTGGTGCTGCTTAAGTAATTATATTTAGGAATTTGCTCTAAATCACAGTACCTCACTAATTGTATTTCCTGTCTCTTTGATGCACTGCTGCAGCTGAGGGATGTGCTGAGGAGGAGATGGATGCATTAAGACAATTACTAATATGAACAAAATTCACAAGTCACATTCTCCTGTTCTGTCACTGATATTGATTCAGTAGTAAGATAAAAATCTTTTTATGTGTGAACAACTAGAAAAAAGCCCTTACTATTGTATTGATAGTTGTGTAGCAGGGTAACAGCAGCAGACATTTTTAAAGTATGTTCAGCAAATTAAATGTTACCAAATTATGCTACAATGTTAAAATTTGATTGATGAGTTCATGGATTTCCCATGAAAAGTGCCTGGTAAGATGACACCTTAGTATCTGTTTTTTCTTAAAATAATATTTATTTTAGGAAAGCACAGTGTAACTGTATGCTTGTAGAATATATATAAATACTGCATGTAATATTTATATATTATATAAAGCATACATTATTTCTCATCAAATATTTCGTTGGAATAGTATCTAGAAATTTTGGTCTTAAGGTAGTTTACTACTCTTATAATATAAGTGTTATACTTAATATGGTTTGAAGATATTTATGGAATTGAGAACTTCATTTTTAAAAGCTGTTAGCATATGAATGTGTGTCTTCTTGCAGTTTGGTGGTTTTTTTTTTTTTTTTTCTGTAGTTTGCAAGGTTAATTGGTCCCATGAAATATTTTGGGGCTTGTGGTATTTGTTTTTAATACCTCCCCACCTCTCCACCTGAGGAGTTAGCATTGTCACTTTTAGTGCTCTGGACTAGATGAATGAGTTGACTGTGACCATGGGATTATTTTTTATTCCCTTTCAATCTTTACTGTAATTGTATATTCTTGCTTAAATACCCTCCTCAGTTAATGGAGTGAGACTTTGGTAATTATCAAGGTAATGAATCACTTCATGGATCAAACTCTCAATAGAGATAAGTTAATGTAATATAATTAAGTACCTTTGTTTTTCAGCACAACATGTGCAGCTTTTTCTTTTCACATTTTTGTCTGATCCTTTCTGGATGTGTGGGATGTAATTAATGGGTGAGGGACCACAGTCCCCTCCCAGACCCTGGCTGTGTAAACTCTCTTGTTCACCTTTGATGGCCTAAGCTATGAGATTCCTTTCCACATACTGCAAAAATAAGTTCTATTGCTGTGTGGTTATTTTCATTTGTGGTCCAGAAGATTTTGTTAAGTTTTTCATCTTTTTCACTTTACAAGTGTAAAGTATCCTAAGGCTTACTTCAGCACAGGTCTGAGAAGCAGAATTTCATGGTCACAGAGAGATTTCCTGCTCTTTGGCAGCCTTCCTGTGCCTCTCTGTGTTCTAGCATAGGATAGGAATAAGTTCTGACTTGGTAGGCTGAAGTGTATATATACTTCACTGATCCACATCTTCTTTCTAAACCTGCAGTTAAACAGCGCTAGTCTCATTTTTTTGTTACTTGAGATCTGCTGTTGGATTACTTTTTTATTTTCATGTGGTTTTCTTACCTTCCTTAATAGTCTTTATGGGTAGTAATAACACTGCCTTAATGTCTATCTTCAAAATGTTGGAGTTTTGTTGTCATGGTGGAATTATTTTTCCTAGTATTTTCTACCCCATGTTGGCAATATGGTGGAAAAGCTGTCCTATGGCATCTAATTCTCACTGATTCCAATCTTGCCCTTATTATGAAAGAACAAGGAACATGAATGAAAGCAAATTCTCACTAATTGGCTTCTCTAAAACAGCGTTATTCATAGGATGTTTTCTGCTGAGCTTTTCTTCGTTGTTGTGGTGTAACTGAGTGTGGCCATAATGTGTCATCTTCCCTTTAATTGCAAGTTTCATTAATTGCCTTTGTTGTTTATCAGACAGCATTATTGCAGCGGCAGAGTCGATACATTCGTTCAACAGTTCCTGAAAATGCAGAGAAAGAAGCTCAGAGCCTGTTTGTAAATGAGGTAATACTGAAGTTGCATGTGACTGTATATAATAACAATATTATACCTGACTTGTTTTTCTTCTCTTTCATTTACCATTTAAAATAAACAGAAAAATAAGCTCTGGAAAAATAATTAGTTATTTATTGTCGCTTACTTGTCAATTGTTTCAAGGCAAAATTTCCAGGAAAAACCAGTATTAAAACCCAGTATTTTTTCCATTGGTGGCTGGAAAAGAAGTTTCACAGTATAGCTTTTAATTATTTTGTTTGCATCATTGGCTTTTGCAGATGGTTCTCCCCCACCTTCATTATGCTTTTGGCTTTTCCAGATGAACGTGGGTGATTTCAGTACATAATATTGGATCCACTAGTAAATCTGGAATGAGTCATTGTGACTTGTTTTTTTCTGATAAAGTGTTTCACACTAGCCATTCTTACTTTGTTCATAATAATCATGTGCAGATTGCTGGAGCAGGTATCCAGAACTGTAACACTTGTGGAGCCAAAATTCATTATTATTGTTCAGCTTGTATGCTATATGTAGAAGAAACATTCTCAACCCTAAAGTTTCTCGGAACTGTTTGCTTATGTTGGCATTCCTTTGGTTTTGTGAGGTTGCTCTTCATTTATTGTCTTATTGAAGAATTTAAGGAATTAAAGGTTCAATTGTTTTTCCTTTTTTTTGTATTATCTACTGGTTTTCTACTGATATGCTTTAAGCTGATATTTTAACATCTGAAACAAGTAAATGTCTGTTGTAACTCCAATAAAACTGAAGGAGCTCCAGATAGCTGAATCTACATCAAAGTGATTTATCCACACTGATGCATACCCTTAATACCTAACCTAAACATTTCTGAGATAAATTTGAAGAGGATAAACAAGAGGAGGGAGGAGTGTTAGAGGTAATTCATGAAGTTTAATGAGTTTCTGCTGAAACAATTGCTTGGCAAGGTTTAAACTCATGTTTTGAAATATAAAGAAAATATTTACGATTTATTGGATGCCATGTTTTTGTATATATAGGTTTATTGTATAACATAAAATTTTGCATGGAATGGTTTCTGTCAACAGATTTTGTCAGTTTTATGTTACTTTGTTCCAAGCCAAGATAAATCAGTGCTTTTATGTTGTAACAATATGGGTGGAGTAAAATGGTATTTCCTGTGATCTAGATCTGAACTTAATGACATAATTGCTTTTCAACCACTGCAAGCATACAGTTTAAATTTAAGTATTAATTTAATTGCACTTGAAGTATAAATTCAAGGAAAAAATGTTTTTGGCTTTCTGTATCAGTATGTGCACAATTGAATATTCTCTTTTAATAAGGTGTCTGTTTTTGTGCTCAGTCGTCTAAGGGCTCAGTTACATTTTCAACTTCAGCTGAGTTTTCTAAAGGCTTGACCATGTTTTCAGCTGCGACAAAATGCTGGTTTAACTTTTTGGATGACTGAAGATGGTTAATCCAGATGTTGAATGCATTCACCATGTTCTGGTTTTATTCAATACATATCTAGCAGATGATAACATTCCACTGAAATGTATAACTTGTTCCAAAAGGTTGTATTGCATTAGGCTCTTGCAATAGAAAGGAAGCGTACAGAATTTTCAGAGATTGATATGTAACCATAATAGTTCCTGACAGATATATCTTAAGAGGTTTTCTTGTGCTGTGTCTATTGAATGCCTTTAATCCTCTTTCAATTAATACTGATACTTGGTTTTCATATGAACAGTGCATCAAAACCTACAATTCAGACTGGCATATTGTTAACTATAGATATGAAGATTACTCAGGAGAGTTTCGACAGCTTCCAAAGTAAGTAAGCTTTTTAGTTTATTTAGTGGTAGGATAAAATGAAATTGTGAAGGAACTTTGCATTTAATATGGACTTATTTGTTAGAGAATTATATTATTATGTGTAATATGTAAATGGAAATATGCTATATCCATATTTACTGTAATTTGTTATTGTAATAACATTGCTTTATTAACAGGCAAGACAAAACAAGACATTGTATCATTGACAATGTGAATTTAAGTATGATAACTAAAACAGGCTACTGTTTAGATGAACCTAAAATGGTAATATCCTGTTTTGATTGCTTCAAAGGCAGCTTTTGGAGCTCCCTTTAGGAGCTTGGGGAATAGAACCTAACTGAGATGGTCAGAGCAGCTTTTCACCGGATGATTCAGAGTAAAAGCCTAACTGACATCTGTTACAAGCTTTCTAAACCATCTGCTAGAGAAATGTTTTCCCACTTTTTCAAAATTTTCTAGGAAGAGTATAGAGATTAGAATCTTAATTCAGAGTGTCTGAGAGCAGCTAAATACTCTGAATACCCCAACTCTGGAAGCTTTGTGTCTTCCCTAACTGCTCTCCTGCATCTGTCAGCTAAGAAATAGTTACCTTGCCCTGTGAAACATTCTAACCTACTCACAAGTTTTGCACAAGTCAGTACCTGGTTTTCACTTGCCCTGAACAGAAACCACAATAGGAATTAAAAAAAAAAATGTGTTGTCCTGCAAGGAGCCAGTGGTTGCAGGTATGAATTCTTACTCATAGGATACTAGGAGTGCAGTGAATGAGAAAGCATTTGTTCTCTTCAGTTACAAATTAGCACAATGACAAGCAGAACAAAAGGGACTTGGCAGCCAGATGTACAAATGAGGAAAATTGCCTTCTGAGAGATAGAATTAATGAAAAATGCATGCTTTTATTTAGTTATTCTTGGTTCTTTTCCTCTTCAGTGGGAAAAGAACATCTTAATTTTTTGCATCAATAAAATACATAACTAATCACAAAATTCCTAGTACTTCAGAAGCTTTTTCTTTTGTAGTAAAGGGACAAAGCCAGACAAGCTTCCTGTTCATTTATATGAAGTGGATGAAGAAGCAGATAAAGATGAGGTGAGATAATAGCAATTCCTTACTTTCTCTTGTTTTCATTAAAGAATGTTGTGTGTGTAGAGGTTGTGAGTTTGGTTAAGTATTAATGCCAGTACATGAAAACAGAGATTAGCTTGAACCACCTTATTGGGAAACAAATTAATTGTTTTACCTGTCTCCTTTCAAATAACCTTGTTCTCTGGAGATTTGTCAGGTGAGTTAGAAAAAGTTTTGACAGATAATGAAATTGAAGTTTTAGTACTTGGTGACATATAATCCTTCAACTGTCATAAAATCTGTTTCATACCGTGTCTGTGTAGACAGGTTTCCAGAGAGACATGTTTCCTGCAGTTTAATCATGGAATTGAGTAAAATCATAGGTGAATCTATTCCAGGACAACAACAGCACAGACAGTTCAGCACGTGTGACAGTGTACATACAGTGTGAGCTAACATCAGTTCATCACAAATTTGAGTATAGGGCTAGACTTGAAGAGCTGTCATGGAAACAAAAGCATTAAAAAGTGACTAAAACTCCAAGGTATTTTCTCTTGTGTCATTGACTTAGGGAAAGGAGAGATGTATACTGTCAAACTATTTTCAAATATATTTCCAATGCCAAAGACTTTTTTTCACCAACGGTCTCTGTTATTTTTTACTGCACCCTGTTTCAAGACATGTTTTTAAATGCCACTGTTACCTTTTCTTACTTCAATTCTTACATCTCAAACAAGAATAAAAATAAAAGAATTTTTCTTTTTTTTGTGGTTTTTACCTCTTGACAGTTACTTTGCTTCTAAATTCCTGGTACTCAGAACTGCTGCATATGAAATGGAAGGATTAAATGTGAAGAAATTGTTTGGGGAATTCATCTGAGTAGATGGATTCCCAATCAGAGAGTCCCAGGCTGACATTTATCCAGCACTGCTATTAATCTGCACTGTGATATTTGGACAAATAACTTTATGCATCTCTGTCCAGAACTTCCTATTTGTAGGATGGGAATAATTATGATTACTATTGTACTGACATTTAAAATAACTTGGCATTATTTACAGTGATAATATTTCTGACAACAGAAGTGTTTTAGAAACAGTGAGTTAAACATTAAAAAATTAAATGGATTTATAACTGACTCTAATTCTTACCAGGAAATGCATTATGGGTAGAGTTAGTCCTGTAAGCACAGGCAGGAACAGGGTATCTCTTTCAGAAGTGCAATAACTGGAGGAGAGGTCTTCTGGTCTCTGAGGAACTTGAAAAATAAACACAAGGAAAAGACATGCTCAGAGGAGGAGGGAAGTTAGGGGGACAATAGAGTCGGGGGACCATAAATTCTTTCAGCAAGGGAAGACTTAATGCAATAGGTGTTTCTTTCAGACTTTAATATCTTTCTATGCCAAAAAGCACAGATGCAAACCTTAGATTGGAAGTTGTTTAGACTTCTTGTTTTGCTTTTGTTTGTGTTTGAAGAAGGCTGATTTATTAGGAGAATGTTAGAAAACAAAAGGCTACAAGTGATTAAAATTGGAGGAAAATCAGATAAAGATTAGTTTAATCACGCATCACTAAAAAGGAGAAAATTACCTATCCAAAACTAATTTGGGCTATCAAGCCATCAGGTTGATGTTTGTAAATGGAATTTTTCAATCTGGTATGGGATCAAGGTACAGGATTGTTTTTGTTGAAACAGTTGTTGTTGAAGTAAACTTTGGAGCCAAGTTTGTGGGAAAGATCACTTAAAAAAGTGCAGCACAGTGTGCAGCAGTAATGATAAAAGTGAGGAAATTACCTTACCAGTTGGAAACAGGAAGTATGTTTTCAGTGTGAGAGTCATGTGTTAACAACTGGATCCTGGGTTCCTTTGTATTAACAGATGGTCAGCTGGAAAGATTCAGTAGCTTTTTGGCTCTGTAGGCAGGAATTATGCCTGACAGAAAGAAATGGTGTAACTAGAGAGGCCCAAATGATGCTCGGTTTTATTGCTAGAAAACAGCGTGCAGCTCAACAGAGTTGGGAAATTGTGCACCTCAGACGCTGGGAACTGGAGTCTTAATAGAGCTAAATCTTAATTTTTGTTGATGCAGATAATGAATGAATTTTAGTCATGTGAGGTGATCCTATGCCTGGTTTGTGCAATTACAGAAAAACATTGCTTGTTTTGTGCCAAGTTTTGGCAATAACTCATCATCTACTCATCGCCTCACACTTGTAAAGGTGACTTAAACCCACCCTTTCCTTGGGGTTAACTCATGCCAGGGGAGGGGAAGAGTCATATAGAATCATATTTGGAAATCCAGTGTTTTAAGTTGTGTCTGTGTATTTGTTCTTGTACAAGAAAAATAATTAACTAGGTAATAGAACAGTGGTGGAGCCTGATGACTTGAAAATATGAAAAGATGAAGAAAAGAGATCTGTGTTGCTTGGGTAGTGAGACTCTTTGGAACACATGAAAATTTACTGAGTATTTCTGGTCTATGCCTTTGGGCCATTATATCAGATGCTCTGATAGTTGATGACCATGTCATCCTTACTGGTCCTAACTTCAGTAGTACCAAGCTGACTATAAATTTTAAAAGTTCAGATTGATGCATCTTTTGCCTTCTGTTTACAGTTTCTTTGGTCACATGTGCATATGTTTATGAGTATGCAAGCTAGACTGATTAAATAAGCTGTAAATAAATTACCTAGTAACTTTTTACAGAATGTTCCTTGATTCAGTTCCAGAAACAAACTCATATTATTCCAAGATTTGATTTAATGTTCAATTGTTGAACTAGTGACTCTCTCTCCCTTATGTAATCCGTTTTTGTTGCGTGTTTTCTTAACAGCTGAGAAAAGGAATTAGAAAAAGTACTTTAGGTACTCAAGGATGTTTTGTGATTTTGTTTTTGGCTGGATTTTCAGCTAAATCTGAATGTTTCAATAAAAAATTACCTGGAGTGTTTCTCCTCTAGATGGATGAAAATCCTCCTACATGTCTAATTCATTAATAGTTTTGTTGCAAAGTGGGCTGCATCAACTGGAAACCGTGGTAATGTCAGCTTCGTAGTATTCCAAAAGATTACTTGGATCTGGTGATTTAATATTTATTCTGTAGCAGTTATGAATCTGTCTTTGTGATCTGTTTTGATAGCAGGGTGCTGCTTTTTGATAGTTGTTAACATCCTAAAGTTTTTGATGGAGTCATTCAGTTCCCTCCACTGGCAGATTGATGGGGTGTACAGGCAGTGGGTGGGATGTGTGATGCTTGCCTTGGATCTGCTGTTTGTGAGCTTGCCATCACTGCCAACTTCAGTCTTGTTCTCTCTGCAAAGCTTTGATTCTGCTCTGTAAAAGGGCAGATCCAACTCAAGAATTACTTCTCTGTACAGTTTTTGAGAAAGTAATGTCATTGAAGTACTGTATGTAAAGCAGAATGCTTTGAGAAATCTTGATTGAAGTTTTGGATAAGCATGTGTTTGCATTGTTCTTTTTTGGCAATAGAAATTGGTAAAAATTCTTACACTCTGGAAAAGGTTACAAGGTAAATGTAAGTAAATGTTAAGTTGTGACTGTTTGCTCATTCCCCTGTTTCACTGGGATTTCTCTTGACTAACATTTGGCTATCTATAGGCAGGATAAAGCCTGTAGAAGTGGGCTAATTACATAGCAGAAGTTAGATGAGGTCGATCTTATCCCAGGTCTTTATATAAAATGATGGAAAAGTGATAGGATTTCAGCAAGGACTCACAGTACACTATTATCATTATGTTATGAAAAGTTATTCCAACTTCTAAAGTGACTTCTGAAATTATTGGTGAATGCTACATGGACTGTGATGCAAAAGTTTACCTTTTCTTTTTTTCTTCTTTTTATCTTTCTTCCTTTCCCCGTATTCCTTTCTCCATCTCCAGGATGCAGCATCTCTTGGGTCTCAGAAGGGTGGAATAACAAAACAAGGATGGCTGTACAAAGGAAACATGAACAGTGCAATCAGTGTGACAATGAGAGTAAGTTTAAAAATAGCTTACATATGACAAAAAACTGGACACTGATATTAAATATCCTTGTGCCTTGAAGAGGTCAATTTGTGGTATGTGGTTTATTTCTAAAAAAATTGTATGAAAAGAAAGAGGGAAGCTTGTATGTAGTTCATGTATCTGAAACCTTGCTTTTTTATTATATGTAAATCAGAAAAAAAGAAAGCCATGAAAAATCTAGTATGTGGGAGGGGTTAAGTTTTCCTTACTGTACCCTGGTATGATTTTAGTGAAAAAGGGACTGTGTAATATGGGAAGGAGGGTATTATTTGTTTGCATTATTGTATTTTATATAAAACTATAATTTTTAAATTTGTCTCATATTATGGAGTCAGTTTTAAGGACCTTTCAATAGGTCAAAAATACTGTCAAATTATATAGTACGATCCTACTGTAAATATCATAAGTTATTTTTTTAAATTAATGGTTTCTGTTTTCTTTTCTGCACATACTGATTACATTATCTATGAATAAAGGTTTTTTTATATTACCTATTATATAAATAACACTTTTGAGTATATAATATGAAGCTAATTAATAGTAGTGTTTTCACTGTTCTTCTTCCCTTCTTTATTTTCACTAGTCATTTAAAAGAAGATTTTTCCACTTAATCCAGCTTGGTGATGGATCCTATAACCTCAATTTCTACAAAGATGAAAAAATATCAAAAGAACCTAAAGGATCAATATTTCTAGATTCATGCATGGGAGTGGTTCAGGTAATTATAATTATTCTGCCTGTTTGACAATTAACTGTGTTTATTGGCAAGTGAAATTTTATTTAAAATCTAGATTTGTGTTGTTGAATGTAGATAAGTACCTGATTTGCAGAGGAACAAATGGAAAGGCTGCATCTTGCCAAAGCAGTGAACAAGATTTCAAAGGACAGGAGGCTGAATTTCTGAAATCTTTCTGAAAAGTACATAAATTGCTGGTTGATGTCAAGTATTTAGCAAACCAAATTCTAAGGCAAATGCACAAAGAACCCTAAACTTGGCAAAGTAATGACAGCATCAAATTGAAGTTTATTTCAGTTAGATTTTGTGCTTGCATGAGCTCTAAAATGTTTTTCATAGCTTCCTGTGTGGGATTTTTGTTGCAGGAGTTGTATTGAATTCAAACACCATTCCAGATGCTTTCATTTGACCTTTATAATGTTACTTTTCTGTGCTTTTCTTTATTTTGAAAAGTTAAGGGCTTTGGTAAAATGTTTGTCAGTAGCAAGTGCCAAAGAAAAGACTGTTTTTCTTTCTTTGTGATTCTGCTATGTATTTATAGTACAGCATGTAACTATTCTGTTAGGCACAGCATACCTGGAAAAACCCCATGGGTCTTCGGATTTTTTTAAACTTGTACAGAAATAGGCAAAATTTAATAGAAACATATTACTTAAGTAATATTTTTCTAGTATAAAGTTGTTTGAAGATTTACACAGAGATAGAACAGCTTCAAAGGATTTTTTCCCCACAAATATTGTAATATTGTTTTTTGGATACACATTTAATAGTTAACTCCTATGAAAATCTTAAAACTGTAATAAATTTTGTCATATTGCAAGTTCTATATATAATTTGACAGGAATTATTTTGCCTTAGATATACAATTCTGGCCAGCTCCAGTGAAATTAATTTAATTTGTGTATTTAAAACAAGCCAACAGACATAAAAGTGGTTCCTAAACAAGGCTGCAGTCTCATCAGTATATACAAATACTGATGGAGGGTGTGAAGAGGACAGAGCCAGGCTCTGCTTGGTGCTGCCCAGTGACAGGACTGGAGGCAATGGGTGCAAACTGAACCTCAGGAGGATCCCTCTGAACGTCAGGGAACATTTTTTCACTGTGAGCACTGGCACAGGCTGCCCAGGGAGGTTGTAGAGTCTCCATCCTTGGAGATACTCGAAAGCTTCCTGGCCACAATCCTGTGCTAAATGGCTCTAATTGGCTGTGCTTGAGGAGGGAGTGTTGGGTGAAATGACAACCAGAGGCCACCTTTAACCTCTAACCATTATGTCATTTTGGGATTTAAAACCTGAAGATCTCTTTTCCTCATACATACTTTCATGCTGTTCCATACTTTCTGTTCCGTCAGTTCAATCCAATTAACCTCAAGTTTCCTCAGACTCTGCCAGAAGCTTGCTTTTTAAAACAAACAGCGTATTACTGTTCCTTTGTTCTTCTGCAAGTAGGGCTGATAGTCATCTTTAAGTAAAAACTGTACTTTGGATGCTTTAAAAGTTATAGTTGGCTGTGTCTCTAATGTTCTACTGTATTGTACAGTACCCTCAGTGTTCATCTTGGCACCTGTCTTCAAACCTGCATGTAAAAGTTTGAGACTGGTTATGAATTAGCATCAGGTGCAAAATCAAGACCAGTTAATGCTCACTTCCAAGAAGCCAAGCCATCGTTCGGTGGCTAGAATAAAGGGGTTTGGAAATAACTGTTTTCTTCACTTGAATTTTTGGTGGGGGGCAAATAACTGCTGGTTTAAACTATCAAATGTTATACATAACATCCCTATTCCAGATGTGTAGTTTTATTATCTTACATTATGTCCTGTATCCTTTCTGGCTGACCTTTTTGTTTTACTGTTATTTACTGTTGGTGTTGAATTAGCATTTAAAAAAACTCATATGTGAGAAAGTGGTATCTACACAGTAGAAATTGCACTTCTGTTTTACAGAAAAGGAAAATAAAGGAAAAGATTTTTAAGGGCCCCAGCCATATTACTTTGAAGTAGTCTGATATGGAATTCATAGAAATGGTTTTTCTTAGGTAGTTATGCTCACAGGCTTTTGTTCTCAGAATGCAAGTACTTGTTTCAGAGTCAGTATTTTCAGTGAGGGGAGATAAGTTCCTGTTGCATTGCTATAGCACTTTCCTGGTTTGTGTTCATTGAGTGCATTCACTTACTTATTTTTTCAAAGATAGTAGATGCCTGAGAGAAAAATACTGACTTCACTTACAGATGTGAAGTTAGACCATGATATGTTTCATCAAGAGGAATGCTAAATTTGTGCAATAGGAAGGTTTTGTTTGGTTGGGGTTTTTGGTTTGGGTGGATTTCTTTTTTACCCCCAACTTAAATAAAGAGGTTGGAATTCCCAGAATTCTGTTTGGTGGTTTTGGATTTGGTTTTGTTTTGTTGAGGTTTTTGTTTTAATACTAAATTATATAGAGAGTTTTCTGATCAGAGATGTGGAGTGCATAATAGATGCAGTGTATCTATTCACACATCCAGCCATACGTATAGCTATAGTTGCTCTAATTCAGTGTTTTGTGAAAGCTGAGACATCTATTGCCTGTGTCAAGGCTTCATGCTGTGACATTTTCTCAGGATTTTTCATTTATTTCTGCACTGATTTCAACTGGTAAGATTGCCTTAGGTCTGAAGTCCACGCTTTCGTTTGTGTGCTTGACAGAAACTCAACTTTGGTAGAAAGCTGACTGTTTTGTCAACAAGTAGTTAGTCTGTTAATTGAAGAATCTGAGGTATAGTGAAACTAATATGTAACTTGGCATTTAATTTCACTTAAACAAAAATCCCCCAACTATTAAGTCTGTCTTGCTATTTATTTTAATGTTATCTAATGCGTTATCAATTTGTTAAACGAAATTGATGAGAATACAGAATTTTCATTTAAGACTTCTGAATTCGTTCCCAGAAACATGACTCAGACTAAGTAGCATTTGAAACCCTGGTTTGAATTGTGAAGAAAATGATGACAGAAATGGTGGAGGAAAAGAGGAGGAACTGATTCCCAACATTATGTATATTTATATGACTAACCAATATCAGGGCATTTGGGGTTGGTGTTGATTATAATTTTACCTCCAGTATAAAATCCCAGTCTGCAGTTGTCACTGAAATATAATAGCATTTCATGCTTTTTGTTTCCTTTTTTTTTTTCAGTAGACTTTAGTTAGCTTAATTTCTAGGTGATCTGAGTACATAAAGAATTGATATTTGGAAATTGGATCTTTTGGATTTTTATAAAATGATTGCGAGCAGAATGATGACTAGAAACTGGAAGACAGGCTGTTCTCTTTCCTACTTGCACTTGTTGCAGTGCTTTAAATAGCTTCAATAGGTCAAATGTCAGAGAGCAAAAAGTGTCATTATGATACATTTTTTCAAAATATCAAACTGTATTTCTGTATAGAATATCTGAAATATGTATAACTTCCTTTGATGGTGGTTAGACAGTATGTGAAGTGCTATACAGGTCTTTTATTTTCTTATAGAACAATAAAGTCAGACGTTTCGCATTTGAGCTCAAGATGCAAGACAAGAGTAGTTTCCTTTTAGCTGCAGACAGTGAACTTGAAATGGAAGAGTGGATAAACACTCTGAACAAAATCCTTCAGCTAAACTTTGAGGCTGCAATGCAAGAAAAGAGAAATGGCGAGTCCCATGAAGGTAAGCAAGGTTTCTAGCAAGGCTAATGTTATGTGACCATGACTTCTTACACGCATTTTGGAAAGAAAGACTTTATTGTGGCTAAATTATTTTGTTTTCTTTGATCATAAAAATTATGGGCCTTTTTACTGTCCACTTCAACTGATGAGCATTTTGACCTTTTGGACATGAAAACAGTACTATTCTGTATGGATTCCAGTTGAGTCAAGTCCAGAAGATAATTACTAGACTGATTAGGGACAGGACTCTCAAGACACTTATTTCATACCGCGTCAATTAACACCTGATTTGGACCAATTCTACCGGACTTGTCCAAGGTGGACGGGCCACCTTTACTTAACCTGGAAAAGGAACATATATATATGTGTTCGATATCTAGAAAAATAGAACCCACCATCTAAAATCAGGACTGAGACAGTTTAAGGAAGAGAATAAACTTAGGATGGACTTGTTTTGAAACATGTAAAATGCTGTTGGAAATGAAATAGTCTATTCTGTGGTCACTGGAGGAAGATATTGTGGTTCCAATGTGGGGCTAAAATTTAAATATAATTCCCTTGACCACAAATATTTCCTGTATAAAGTAGACTGCTTGGATGTAGAATCCTTTCTGTTGTAGCCCTTTAAGAATATATAAGTCAGGTTTCTGTAAAGAGTGCCATGTATGTCACCAGTATTGGTGACAAAAGAATAGTCTAGATGTCCTCTCATTCACTTTTCCTCTTGAGAGTGGATGGGGAGGGAAACTGGTCTGAAATCAACTGCATGTATATCCAGAAGAACCTGGAGGGTATTGCAGAAGGTTGGTTTTTTATAGATAGTACAAAGTGTCAAAAGGGATGATTAGAGTTGAAAATGAGATCACAGTCTTAAAAGGCTGTCAGAATTTAGTGTGATGTTTGCAACAGAAGCAAATCTGGAAAGGAGAAGCATCTAGCTCTGCGAAAGACATTTTAGTCTGTGGTCCTTAGTTGACCTTAGCACTGCAAGATGTTTATAGCTAACTGAATGGCTGCTTTGTAAATCCAGTAACTGTTGGTGAGTAGAGCTGGGTATCTAATGAACAGAGGGAACTTGTATTGAAATCAAGTTACAATGCATTGTGGAAAGAGTAATGTAAGTTTGTACACTGACTATCTGCTTGCCCCATGCAGATATCAAAATTGAAATTAAAGATGTGTTCTGGTAAGATTAGAAATAACTGTTATTTTAATTATTTTGTAACCGGTTACGTCTTTCAAGAAATCACTGCATCAAAATGATGTAGTTGTCCACAACCTATTTATCTCAGCAGTTGTCATTTTTGAGGGGGTAGGTTTTGTGAGCACTTTGGAATTCTTGTATTTATTTTAAAATGAGGTTTTATGATTTCAGATGATGAACAAAGCAAACTGGAAAGCTCATCAAGTAGTTTTGATAACTACTATCCTGAAATTGCCAAGGTAACATATATTGTAAATGTCAACTTGGGATGTAAAGTACTAAACATAAGTTAGCCACATGAACGAATTTCAGTAAAGGTAAGGCATTGGCTAGTAGCTTCCAGCCAGTTTGTGGTGCTTGGAAAGCTTCTAAGCTTTTGTGATTATTGAGCTTCTTTATTTTCTGCTTTTGGAAGGAAACAAGGTACTGTCTTGAAGTTTCCTATATAAATCTTAATATGCTGTTTAAATGCAGCATATCTTATTAGTTTATTGATTTATTAATTCATTGTATTTTGTATTGGTTTATTGCATTCAGGTAAGTGTTCAAGTGTTCCTATGGAAATCTGGTTACACTAAAGTCAGGTTTTATTTTTAGACTGAAAAATCCAGAGCAGCTTAATAGCAGTGATGAAGTAAATGTAAATTAAGATGTTTGTGTTTATAATGAACTGGCAGGTCCGTGGATGCTTCCTGTGGTTGCCATGGTTCTTGCTTTTCAGTTTTTTTCTTAGAGAAGTGATAGAAACAAGCATGAAATGAAATGGAACCAAATAGAAAAAAACAGTAACTCTTCCTCAGCCCATTTGCAGACTTTATTTCAATTAAATCAGTGAGTTGTGTGTTGCAGATGGTTTTGTGGGTTTTGTAAGGGAGAAATTTTTGATGAATCGCCCAAGAACTGCAACTGGTCACCTTTTTTATTGAAGCTGCAGAATCCAAACTTCTTCCTGTGACTTCCTTACTCTCTCTTCTGTGTGGTACAGCCTGGAGTATTGAAACTTCTCTGCTTGACCGTTCTCTGGAATGCTCTCCTTTTCTTTTCTCAGGATCTGTCTGACCTAGTAACTCTTCCTGAAGGTAGTGCAGCTTATGAACTGAGAATAAGCAAACCAAATTCTATCTCCTACAGTAGCTAACATATCAAAGGATCCAGTCAGGATACATTAACAAGCCTTTAGCACCCAAATTGGTTGGCTGACTTAATTCTTTTTGTTGCTTCTTTGTAATCAATTTAGCACATGAACACAAA
>VXBU01018307.1:60728-72230 GCA_013400315.1 Bombycilla garrulus | reverse complement strand
ATAAAGGGGTTTTGTAGTAGATTTTTTTTTGGTGGTTGGTCGAGGTTGTTTTTGTTGTGTTTTTTTAATCTTAAAATAAATTAGACCTCTGAAATAGCTGTGACTGTCATGATCAGTGTGCCCAAGCACCTCCTTAACCAGTATTGGTCCCAGAATACCTTGAGGTGGGAAAATATTGTCTCAGTTTTACAGATGAAGAAGTAAAATCACAGAGCCACTGCTGTGCTATAGACAGGTTCATGGTAACATGCATTTTCAGTTCTTGAGTTCTGACAGTCAGAAATGTGTGTAATCATGTAATCATCTGGCCTTTGTGCACAAAACACTAAAGGATCTAAAATTATTCAAGATGCTTTAGCTGAAGCAGCTTCTGTCCAGCTCCTATGTCTAGGTAATCTTCCTCCTTGGTTCCTGCCACTAAATATTACCTCTGCAAAACATGCACACAGCCTTCATGCCATCCCTAAACTTTTTCACATTTCCTGTATTCTCAGTTGTACCAGTTGTTCAACAAGCTAATTCTGTCAGTACTCTGCTGCTATTGAGTATCTGGGTCATCTCTTTCACAGCAACTCTCCTCTTTTCTTCTTTTTGTGTTAAAGTTAACAAAGTAAAGTAAGTGAAAATCGTTGGAGCAATTATATTTGAAATAGCACCTCCTAAGTTTCTCTTCCATAATACATCCTTTAAGCCAAATTATTTTTTAATTCCTGTTATCAACCTAAAAATAGGGTTATGAGCTCTTAGAGATTGTTCTCTTTTTTTGGTTTTTTCTTTCTCTTGAGACACAGTAGAAGTTGCTTCAGTCTCCAGTAAAGCAGATGTAGACAGTAGATCACTTCCTGCTGATGGTCAGTGATGAGCATTTTGGGTTTATAACTTCTTTTAACCCATACAGGCTGATCCAAAAAGAAACACCTGCCTGTAATGTAATATTTCGTATCCTTGTTTAGCCAGCTGTTACTTTAAAAATGGCATTTCTCCTGCAAGGGTAATTTTGGTACATGCATCTGTTCATTTGTCATGTCCTGTGACTTTAAAAATCATGGAATGCTCTTTAAATAGTACCTTTTTCAAACAAAGGTAACCTATGTGTACCCATCAGTTTTCACATTCTATTTTCTTCCGCTTCACTTTTGTTTTACTGTTAATAAATAGGTATCCACAAATCCCAGGCAGTGTACAGTGAATTCTGCAAAGGAACTTTTAAATGTAAGGGGTTTATCTTTTGGAAGTTTTTGGGTTTTCTCCAGCTACCCACAGGAAAAACACTTCTTTGGCAGTAGAGCTCAAGAAAAGTTAAAAAAAAATAAAGGCAACTAAGAAAAAGGAAAAAGAAAGTGAGCTATGATGGTGTTTCTTAATTTAGATGATCTGTTGTTTCCTGAGCAATCTTATGGTCTCAGGATAGCTCTGAGCTTTAACCTGCAGTCATACAATGTGTTTTTATTTAAACAAAATAGGATTATGAAAATGTATTGTTTAAGGAGGCAGATATATAAATCACACTGAAGTGTACTTCCCATGAGCTTAGAAGTTATGTTGCTGATGTAAGGTTTTATACTTCTAGGGCTGGAGAAAAGCATTAGGAGAAGAGGCTCTGACTTGGTGCTTAGTCATGTTTGATCAGTGCAAACCAAGGAGGTACAAAGATCATTAAGGGAGAAATGAATGCATGAATCAAAAATATGTGGAGCTTTGAACATCACAGAACAAGGCATGAAATTAAAGCTCACTTTAATGGTGTGATACCAAGACTTTTTTTTCTTGTTTTGAACAGAGTACCAGGGAAGCAGAAATCAAACTGAAAACTGAAAGCAGAGTTAAGCTTTTTGCCTTGGATCCAGATGCACAGGTTAGACTTCTTACAAGGAAGCAGGGGTGTTTCATGTTGATCCTGTGGAGATGAAAGCAAACTTACCTTAATTTTTCTTTTCTCTTTTTAAAGAAACTTGACTTTTCTAGTATCGAACCAGAAGTGAAGCCATTTGAAGAGAAATTTGGAAAAAAAATTCTTGTAAGGTGTAATGATTTATCTTTTAATTTGCAAAGCTGTGTTGCAGAAAATGAAGAAGGACCAACAACAAATGTAAATAATTAATCTAATTACTTTCTGTTTATTTGGAAATTAATGTCCTAATATTTGGTTGGCACTGCCCTTAATGGCAGGGATTGAGAAATTTTTATTATGGGGAATTTTACTCTTTTAAATCAAAATGAAGGCCTAAATCCTACAGAAAGTAGCTTTGCTGCTAATATTTTTTTGGTGATGGAAAGAGAAATTTTTCTTTTACTGTCTTTTACATGCTGGCATAATACCTAAGGTGATGGCCATATGTATTCATGAAAATGTTACTCATCTTTTTTTCATACACGTTTTACAGTGATCTAGATGCCAGCACTGACACTTGATTCTTTTTTTTTTTAATTTGTTTTTCTAATGTCTAGGTAGAACCTTTCTTTGTCACACTGTCTTTATTTGATATTAAAAACAACAGGAAGATTTCAGCAGATTTCCATGTTGATTTGAACCACGCCTCAGTGAGGCACATGCTGTCCAGTGTACCTCAGCAAATGATGAATGGCAGTGGTGACAGCTTACACAGAATTCAGGACATTCATGAAACTGTCTTGCAATATCCAAAGCAGGTAAGAACTAGGAACTTGAAGAACTAGTAGGATTTTGGATACAAGTTTCCTACATTATTTAATTGGCTTTCTATTGTGCAATATAAAATGTGCATTTTCCTTCTATATTTATCTCTTGTTTTATTTCTAGGGAATATTCTCGGTCACATGTCCTCATACTGACATTTTCCTTGTGGCTAGAATAGAAAAGGTGTTACAGGGAAGTATTACACATTGTGCTGAACCATATATGAAAAGTTCAGATTCATCAAAGGTATGTTATTTTCTTCTGTGGCATGAAAAAAATGCTGAGGCAAACCCTATTGATTTTAAATTAATAACTATAAATCAAAATCTTAGTTGTTTTCTAGTAAATTGATGTAAGTTGTAGTTATTTCCAGTAACTATTATTACATTATAGATAAAGGAACATTTTATTGGAAGCATTTTTAACTATGCACAACATAGTTAGCATTTTCTTTGTCTCACTTTTTGGTGACAATAGCTTACTGTAGCTTTATCTGCACTCTTGCTGTTTTTTTTCCTCCAGAACCATTGAGATCATTAAGCTTCTGATTTTATATATAAAACGCTTTGCAGATTTGGTAGAGCCCCAAATCACTTCTGGAAATAATCCACTGGAACATCTTAAGTTTCCAGGAATCTAGGATGGAATAACATTTGATGTTCTCTGAAACAGATCTACAAAAAGTTTTGTTAGTTGTTACTTCTTGTTTGTCAATGAAGAAGCAGAGATTCAATTTTTTTTGTTTACAGTTATACTTAAATAGCCAGACCAGCATACAGGAGAAAAGTGTTTTTGTAAGCAATGTCAGCTACTGCTGATGTTCTGCCTGTTTTCAGCTAAGAACAAACAGTTAACTTTCAGTCTCTGCAGGGCGACAGTGTTCTTTCTTACAAATTTAATGCTGGCTAAGCTACATGTAAAAAAACATGTATTTTTCACTTGGTCTTAATATAGATCAGCCTACTGATTTGTTTTTCCAGGAATGTGTGGGTTTTTTGTTCTTTTTTTTCTCTACCTATTGTTGGAAAACAGCCGCTTTGTATTTTAGGAGTCTGGTTTTGATGTTGGCTGTTACTGAGTTAAAATAAACCTGAACTGAGTGTAGGTGATTTTGGTGTCCTTGGGCCTGAGCCATGTGGGGAGGTTAAGTAAGCCCAGGTGTTCCTACATTTGATGCTGAGTTCTGGACCTGTAGTTGCTCTGTATGATGGGGAGTACACAATAGGAATGCTCGTGGTTATATTAACTTATGCTTTCTGGCATTCCATCGCTTATAATTTTATACAAATTAATGTTTAGTTTGGATTTTCCTTTTGTTCTTGTTCTCAAGGTCTACACTGTATTAATCTGAAACAAAATGGAACAGTAACAGCTGTAGAGGCTTCCATGTGAGTTGGTGTAGGGAGTGAGTTCCAGTTCCCTGCAAAATTACTACTCTGGACAAGAAAAAGGGAAACTGGAAGCAGGAAATTCGATAGCCGAAAAAAAAATTTTCTCTCCTTAATTGTTGAATACATTGATTTAATGGTCATTACTTACCAAGGTTCTGTACTTCCAAGTGCTATTTCCCCCTTTTTACAGGAAAGGGTAATGGAGAGTTCTCACAAACACACTAACAGAATCAGCTCTTTATAATATCAACAGCACAGATCAGGGATAATATTCAGGAAGTTTTACTCTGTGGGTGGTTTTGCCTCTAGCAAAGAGTTTTGCTCTGTGTGGACACATGGGAAAAGCTGATTTCTGGAAAAGAGAAGCCCAAGTGGTTCAGCTCAGTGTTGAACATCTCAAAACTGTGGGTTTCTAGTTCTGATTGTTGTATGTGTTGGTTCTGTATAATGGATTTTTTTGTTAATTTAAAAGTTAACAGAATCAAGAATTTAAACTTGTAATGAGAATGTTGCAATGTCAATATATAGGGTTGTGCATGTGATCTTCAGACAACTCTTCCCTATAGTCAGTGTGTGTTTGTAGTACAAGTCTTGCAGAGTATTGTACTACTTATTCTGCAGGAATGTGTTCTGGTACATAGGGTGATATAGGTGGGGGAGCAAGTGAGAGGGGAAATGTTGTGGGTTTTTTTCGGAGTTGGAGTTTTGTTTTAAAAAACTGTTTAATTTTGCTTTAGCTTTCCATCTATATTCTGTATATAATAATGTTACTCATGCTTTAATTAAGTATTTCTTATCAGAAGTGTAGAGGGGTCTGTTTTCACCCACGAAATGCTGTGAAATCAGCTGGCTGTGCTTAACCTGAAATGAATAGTTGAGAGGCATTATCAATTGTCTTTCCCCTCACATACTTAGGATTAATCTATAATCTTCTAAAGAAGATTTTCTAATTTATATCAGTGTCAATATGTGCGGTTTTTTTTTTGTGTACTAACGGTTCAGAAAAACGTTTTCAAATTTGGCTATTTCTTATGTCCCTTGTAGGTTGCACAGAAAGTTTTGAAGAATGCTAAGCAAGCATGCCAGAGGTTGGGTCAGTACAGAATGCCTTTTGCCTGGGCAGCTAGGTGAGGACAAATCTTGTCAATCTGTATTTTTTTTCCTAACTTTTCTCTAACATGCTTTTTTGCATCTCTCGTAAGACTTAATGTGCTATTTAAATTATTTCTTTTTTCTTTCAACTAGGCAAAGATTTCCAACAAACTTGCACTTCAGCTCTGTAGGAAAAAAAGTTGTAAACATTCACGATATTATTATTCAAACTGTTGATATTGCCAGCTGTTTTCTGTTGTAAATATTTTTTGTTATTAAGGATGAAATGGTTCACTTTTATTTGCTATTTATGTGTTAACTCACCTACAGTGAAGGGACTATTAAATGCTTAATGAATATTAGTGAAGGATGGTGCAGTATATTCTGATTTGTAATAAAAATTTTTTTCTGAAATGAATTTCAACACTTTCATAAACTCAGCTGAAAGCAAGATTTTTACTTTCAGGACATTGTTTAAAGATGCCACAGGAGCCCTGGACAAAAATGCAAGATTTTCTGCTCTCTTCAGACAAGACAGTAATAAACTCTCAAATGAAGACATGTTGAAATTGTTAGCAGATTTCAGGAAGTAAGTCTGATTTTCCCACTTGAAAAAACCAGAAACAAATCAACCTCAAACCCCTCACTCCTAACCCTAAGCCACACCATATTTTGTTATGATCTTGAACTGGAATATCTAATGTTTTGATGTATCTGTATATACATGTCATTCACATCAAATATATACAGAATCTGTATAAATATAATTTAGGCTTTTAAACAAGCTACACATCTTTCTTTTACAGCATTTGGGGGCTACAAGCAGAACTGAAGTATAATCCCACATGTAACATGCAGTCAGCATCATATCCTGAAGTGTCTCTGTGCTAGGAGTTATGTTTGCAAAATATGCTCTTCTGTTTCTCAAAGGAAAACAAGTATGAGCATGAATCATCTGTTCCCTGACCTTGGACAGGGGATGCTGGCTCTCAGGGAAGGGGGTTTGAGGGAGTCTCCAGTCCACCTTCTTTGGGAATGCTTTTGTCTCAGGACTCCTAAATAACACAACACTGCTTGTCTTTTTTTTTTTTTTTACAAAGTATTTTTAAAGACTTTGTCAGTTTGTGTGCAAAGCTTCTGAGTATATTGCTGACAGATGACCATCTTCATGAAGTTATTCATTCCCTTTTTGAATAGAATGTAAAACAATATAGCAGTCTCTGCTGCTTTGTAAGGAAGTTTCCACTTCTGTTGCAGTACAGTTAGCAGGAGTGGTATTAACTTGAGCAATCACTAAGCACAAAAGGCAGGGTCTATGGATTTTCTTCTTGCTTAAGAAATCTGATAAGGAGATGAGGTTTGTAGCAGCTATTTTAGCTCACTTCTATCAAGTGCCTGGAGGTTTTGTTGGACTTCACATCGCAGTGAGATTGCTCTGTATACTGATACTCCTTGCCATAAATGCTTATATTACTGGAATTGAAACAACAGTAAATTAGCCTGCAATGCTGTTTTGTTAGTTAAGGAAGTGCTTTTGGTTATTTCAGCATCCTGCTTTTGGAGCCATGTGCAGTGTTTCACAGGAATTACAGGAGGAAAGGCTAAGGCATATCTATTGGAATTAGAATCCCGACTCCAATCAGAAGTTTGCTTCACAGAATGGGATTACTTTTTTGGGAAAATTTGCATCCACCTGCTGTGCAATAATTTAAAAATAATCATGCTGCTGATTGTCTTTACTCATTAAGGGTTCTGCATGGTTTTGGCTTGGAAAATACTTCATGTTTCTGAAATAGCTACATGGTAACATCTATAGTTGGTGGGTTTTGCAGGGTGAATTGTTAGTCTGGAAAAAGGAGGAGATAGAATCTTGCTGATTTCTCTTCCCTGAGGTTTTTCCTACTACCATGAATGCTTATCACTGGCCACTGAGATTTAAAACTTACTTACAGATTCCCCCTTTGCTGCAAAGAGTAGTGAGTTACTACATGGCAAAACTTGTCTTTGACAAAGTGTTTCATTTCAATTTAAAGAAAGTCAGTCATGCTTTTCCATGACTTTTGACACATTTGTGTGTCTCACACCCTGAGAATTTAAAGGAAAAGAAAACTGTGTATCTAGGCAAAAAAACAAGACCAGATCAGTCATGCACCCTCAAACCACCTTTCCTCTCACTCTCCTATTTCAGGATATTACTTTTGCCTCTGTTTCCTATTATCATTTTTTGCTGGCATCTGATCTGCATTTTGCATGACTTTGAGGGTTTGGGTTTTTTTTTTCCTTCCTACAGACCTGAAAAGATGGCCAAACTTCCTGTTATTTTAGGAAATCTGGATGTTACAATTGACAACGTGTCACCGGATTTTCCAAGTAAGTATTAACAAACACTGTTCAATGGACACTCAGGCGTTTTCCTCTTCAGTTCTTTATGTGTTTTTTTAATGTATTTTCAGATTACGTTAACTCGTCATACATTCCCATGAAACAGTTTGAAAGCAGTACCAAGACACTCACAACATTTGAAATAGAGGAGTTTGTTCCCTGTATACCAAAATGCACTCAGCCTTTTACCATCTACAACAATCATCTTTATGTTTATCCAAAGCACTTAAAATATGACAGTCAAAAGTCATTTGCAAAGGTGAGTAGAGGAAACCTGTACCACCTTCTTTCTCAGGTTTAGTGGAGATTGTTTACATATTTATTTCTGTGATGGTCCTTATGATTAATTGCTTGCATTTATGTTTTTAACTACTGCTTTAGGCTAGAAATATTGCAGTGTGCGTTGAGTTCAAAGATTCTGATGAAGAGGATTCTTTGCCTTTGAAGGTCAGTCTTTTCATTGTTGTGCCTGGTAGAAGTAAATAGTGAGCGGTTAGCTGAGTAACAGTAGTACTGGATTAATTGATCTAGTTTGGGATGGTGGCTTGAGGGTAACTTCTGGATGGCTTGCTTGTTTCTGTTAAAAGAAATTTCTTATGAGTCCTCAGAGCATTTCATGTCTTCAATTTTTTTTTACTAAAATTCCAGGAATAAACTTGTTGCAAACAAGGGTAGCTTATACCTGCTCCCCAGTAAGTTAGAACATTAAAGATTTATATCAGCTGCAGAGCCAAGCTCCTTTTTATGAGCTATCACAGTGTATAAAAGGTGCCTGGAAGAACAGAAGGAGAGGAATGTAGAGACATCCTGAAGTGAAATCAGTGTCAGCTCTGCTGCACAGCTGGCAGACTGAACATCATGTAAAGAAACCAAGATAAACACAAGTTGAAATACTTCTAATTCTGGGTGAGACATTCTAAGCTGAGAGTAAAAAATGATCCCAGGGTCCATTTATTCTTTTTCTTTTTCTCTATTCTTAGTGTATCTACGGTAGGCCTGGTGGACCAGTATTTACTAGAAGTGCATTTGCTGCTGTTCTGCATCACCATCAAAATCCAGAGTTTTATGATGAGGTAAGCTGCCTTTCTGAGGAAACTTCATCAGGTATTTGACCAGTACTTGACCGGGTACCTGGTCAGGTACTGTGTAAGTTTCAAAACACAAGAAAATGCTAGAGGACTGCAAAGGTCTCAGTTAGATCTGGTCCCCTTTCTAAGGACTTCTTTTAAGTTTTCTGTGTGCGATTTGTGGTCTAGCTTCAAATAGCATGCAACCTGGAATTGCTTTTTAAATGTAGAACCAGTGATACATGTCAGTGCTCTAGCTGAAAACTTCTACAGAGATTTCTTTGCCTTTCAGATTAAAATAGAATTGCCCACTCAGTTACATGAAAAGCACCATTTGTTGTTCACCTTCTACCATGTCAGCTGTGATAATTCAAGCAAAGGGAGTACAAAGAAGAAAGATGTTGTTGAAACACAAGGTCTGTACACTAATGCTTTACGGCAGTTTTTGGAAGTATGCTTATCTGGTAACCCGTAATATTTGTGATCCACATACTGCTTTTTAATTACGTAGTACTGACTGGAAGAGTTAATAAAATATTTCTTTTAATTTAAATGTTTCAAATTCTAGTTTAGGGTGTCCATCAAATGTACAGTGTTTTTCAAAACTGGTGACAATCACTTTGTGCTTTCAGTGTTTGGTAGTTGTTTGAGTTCAAATCATTTGGCATTTATAGCAACATTTTCTGTTTTATGAATTACATGTCAGAATTACTTGTTAAGACTTTTGCTATAAGGGTGTACATGAAGTTTCATAATATTTAAAAATACTTGCCTTTCATATTCTGTAGTTGGATATTCTTGGCTTCCTTTGATAAAAGATGGACGGGTGGTCACCAATGAGCAACAAATCCCAGTGTCAGCAAATCTTCCATCAGGCTATCTTAGTTATCAAGAAGTGGGTATTGGAAAGGTACGTTGTAGAAAATGGCTCCAATCTTAAAAAAGAACCCAAACATTGTGGAAAGAAGGTTTTGTTGTAATTCCCCACTCTGCTGATAAAATTCAAGTAATTTTTTAGTAGAATTTTTTTTCTTTTATAGTTGAAATGGAATGCTTAGTGAAAGTTAGATGTCTATGACTTACAGGAAGCAAACAAACCCAAAGAGACATGGGAGACAAAAAAATGTATTAAGGCAGGTTGATTCAAATTCTTGTAAAAGTTGGAAAGTTAAGTTGTTACACACTTACTTCTGTTGCTATTTAGCTAATGTAATTAAGATGTGCTTAAGTTTCATTTTCTATAGTAATAATTAACTAGAAGTGACAGTAGTTTTTAAAAACTGAAAATTATTTTGAGTTTATGAAGGTATACAAATAATCTGAAGTCCTTTACTGAATTTTTTTTAGCATTTCATCCTGTCTCCTTTCAGTAAGTCCTTTATTCCTGAACAAGTCTTATTCTCACATCTTGATTTTGTGATCTCTATACTTCACAAGTAAAATTTATGGTTGTATTTTTCAAAGCAGAAAGCTTGCATAATTGTAGTAATAAAAATCATACCAAGGAGGATACAAAATGAAAACATGATAGGGAATTTGACAAAGAGATTGAAATGCAGAGACAAAATTGACTAATTTTGGAGGAAGAGACCTAAAATCAACAGCAAGAGTTGTTGCTCTCCTCCTGTTCTGCCACCTGGTCTTATTTAAACTCTGCTGTAAGCTTTCCAGCCATTGTGTCCTTCACATCTTTCATCTCACGTTGTAGGTGTATTCTTTATGCCTCTGCTGTTCGTCTCTGCTCATGCCCATGGGTAGAAGGTTAGAACCAATAGGACTAGTTGTAGATTTAGCAATAAAATCTCTTCCTAGCTGGCTGTCAGGGTCAGCATTCTCATCCTCAGTTCTTTGGAAATGGGATGAGAAGGAAGGACTGGCTGCTACCTATCAGTGACATATGTTAAGTTTTAAACTTTGTGAGTATCTGTGGAAATCCTTGTTTTATTTTTCTGGGAAAACCAGTAAATATTCCTCTCTAGTTAGAAGTTTCTTTGCAGAGTTGTAGAGGAAACACAAAATCTGTGACTTGTTGAGAATCAGTTTTGTTAGCCGTCAGGGAAAATACTGTGGGACTTGTAAAAAAAAACCAAAACAAAACGTTTTAATTTTCATAGATGCTTTTGGAAATATTGCCTGCATAGTTTTGGTTTTTTTATGACTTTATTCATTGCACACTGCATTTCTTCAACCTGTTTTTTTTTTTCTTTTTGAAAGAAGTGTTGTCAATGATACTGTTAACTGTTTACTTTACTATACTACTAACATTATTTTACTTCTCCCCCTCGTGTGTGCGCAGCATTCTGGTCCTGAAATTAAATGGGTAGATGGAGGCAAACAACTGTTAAAAATATCCACTCATCTGGTGTCAACTGTGTATACACAGGTGAGTTATAAAACAAATTAAATTAGAGAACTTTTTAGGAATTATGTATATTTATAATATGCATACACAATATATGGGAAAATTCCTGAATTCAGGATGCCCATCTCTTTTTTGTCTTTTGGGCTTTTCTCATGGTCTTTCTTTTACATCAGATGTGAAAAACAGAAGATCTTAAATGAAAGCAATTCAAAACATGAGCCTTTTGTCTCCTGTCATCCATTCCAGTCTGAATTTTCCAGTTAGATGAGAGGTCATAGTTGTCTAAAAGCTGCTTACTGGCATGTCTGCAAAGCAATGAGTCCTTTTACACCTTTTCATAGAAAACATATTATGATTGGTTGGGATAATTAAGTATGCTATTTTCTGCATGTCAGTAGGAAGCAAATATAGGTGGCATTTTATATAATAGGTATTCAAAAAGCACTCAAAATTTTGTTAAAAAAAATAAGACTTAAAAAGTTGTCAGAATAGTGCACTTCAACTATTATTTCTGAAAATTGAATCTATGGACAAAGAGATGTATTTATACAT
>VXBU01018307.1:0-58536 GCA_013400315.1 Bombycilla garrulus | reverse complement strand
TTCTGATAAAGTCAATGGCCCAACATTTGATAGAAAACTCCAAAGTGAAGGTAGGTCAACTTTTGCAAAAAAATATTCTAAGGAAGATCTATACGGTCTCTTCTTTCTCCAGTCATGTTTCTTATTGCATATTAAAAAGAAAGGGAGAGAAAAAGGCAGTAGGAGAAATCAGCTGAAATATTAGATAGAAAAAAACTACAGGACTGGATTCAACATTAACATAGAAGAATAGAAACCCCTTAAAATCTATATGAGAGAGCAGTCTGTGTAAATCATCAGAATCTCTATTAGGAATTTGTAATTCTTATGGTACGGACAAGTTGGGAGCAGTAGATAACACTGTGGACTTTGATGTGAGCACTATCCAAAAAAACGTGGCCTTTTTCCTGAGCAGTACTGTAGCTGTGGTATTAAATGACCCTAAGAACAGTGAGTCATGAAATTTACAGTCTTCTCTATGTAGTAAAAGGTATCAATATTTAATTTTGTGTTATTTCCTACACTGGAAGGAGAATGCTAAAACTTTAGAAATGCAGTTTCCTACAAGCATAGCCTGTAAGCAGTGTTTTTTCTCATTGGTGACTTTTTAGTTTATTTACTTTTGGATTGAAACAAGTCTTCAAAGTTTCAAGTATACAACATAGTCTCAGCTGAGTAACATATCAGGTTGTTGTGATACTGTTGTCACTATTTTCACTGTGCAATTAGAATATAATTGTAAGTATGAAGTACCTGAGGGGAAAAAAAAGCTTTATACTTCTACAGTTAGTATTCTTTGGTATCATCAGTGCAGTTTGAGTCCCAGTTCAACTAACCTCATTGTGAAAGAGAGAGGAGCAGAACTTCCTACAGTTTGCGAGTATTCTCACCCCTGAACTTTGCTTCTTGATTTGCAAGCCCCTTAAGTATAAACTATTTAGCTAGATTCTTTCTGCCTTACTAGATAATGTAATAAATGTAACATGCACTCAGATATTTCCTGCTTATGATCTGATAAAAAGATGCATTTCTATGTGCAACAAAATTATTTATATAGCAAGAATTGTGTTTAATTACTGTCCAGCAAAGACTGAGCTATAAGGGCATTGTAGGACACTGGCATACTCACCAACACAATCTTTAGTTCTTACTTGTTATTTCATGAATGAGTACTGTTTATATTTATAAAGGCGTCTTTTTCAGCCCTAATGTCTGTTTTTTAATTTTTTTAAAACTAGAGTTGCAGGTTTTGGACCACTATTCAAACACAAAGGAAGCAAATTATGTAATCATTGATTTATGGGGCCTTGACAATGACTTGTTCTGTCTAGGAATGTTGCATTTAATATAGTTCAAAAAAACTATTTAAATAAAAGCACTTGGACCACATGGATGTTTAGATTTCAGTTTTCAAAAAGAAAAGACATCATGACCATATAATTGAAACAATTTTTATCAGTGTCATCAGCCTCACACCACGTCATTAAGTCACTTCACACAAAAGACAGACTCTTCAATGAAGGTTGTAAGATACAGAGAAATGAAAGAAGACTCTGCAGTGCCAAAAGCTGAAGAGCACTTACTGACCAATATTTGCCAGAGTGTACAAATTCATTGATGAAGATAATATAGGTGATGAGTGTAAAGAAAGAATTGTGAATGATAAGGAAACCTTTTAAGCCAGTTGGCAAACTACCAAAAACTAAGAGAAAAAGAGTTCTGATTGTGGTAACTTAAAAACATAGAGGAAGATTCTGATGGCTGAAGAGCCGAGATTTTGAAGTTGCTGAGGGGTAAGAGAAAGAAAGAAAGAAGCATGGATGGCAATTTCCTTAATGGTGAAAGCTATTATTACCAAGATAGTTGCAGAACAGCAAAAAAATGGTTTGTTTTTTTTTTTTTTTCAAGACAGAAAAGACTGTCTGGTAATGTAGTTAGTATATGTGAACCAGCTGATGTCTGCTTTGGGAGAGGAAGATGGGTAAAATTAAAAGATTCCATCTTATTCTTAAGCTTGTATTCTTTATTGCAGTATATAAAAATATTAATGGATTATTCTTAGAAGTTTTATACTTGTGGTTTATGTCCTCAAAGACTGCTTTGCCTGAATTTCAGTAATAGATGCTAGTGCATGTTATAATATTTTCTTTTAAACAAATGATCCTTCTCCCCCTTCAGTCTACAAAATGAGAGTTTGAAAACTGTTTTCTCTCTCCCTGTCAGGTTACATATATGTTATCTAAAGTAAGTTTTCTGATATATTCTAGTGTTATGAACCATATTTAATATTGCATCTGAATTAATTTCTAATTAATTTCTAATTTCTAATTCAGCTGTTGAGAAACCAGAGGTTTTCTGCCTCCTTTCATCATGCAGTGGAAACAGTTGTTAATATGCTAATGCCCCACATCACTCAGAAGTACAGAGACAATCCAGAGGCCTCAAAAAATGCAAACCATAGCCTGGCTGCCTTTATAAAAGTAGGTACAGAAGAGATTTGGACTCTGTAGTCATTCTTCAATAATATTGCTTCTGTATGGATTTTACTTACATAAAAGTATGTAAGCCAACTCATATAAAGCTGAATATGCATAAAGCCTTTTAAATATAATTTTATGTCTGTGTTAAAATGCATTGAAGTATAATTTGCATCTTCTGTAATCAAGATGTAATCTATTCAGAAATTTGTTAATTTAAGAAATTAATTTATATTTTATCCAAAATGTGGGTTTTGTTTTTTTTTCCTTTTAAAAATATCAGGCTTGCCTTCAGATCCTGCAAAAGTTTTCAGTAGTGCTTTATTTGCATGCATTTTATGTGGAAAGATTTGCAGTGTCTTACATTTTTCCGCCAATAGTATCTACAAGGGAGAAAAAATAATGGGAACTGAAATGGTAGATAAAACTTCTAGTGGCATGACATTTTCATTTCTATCAAGATAGAGTTTTTTTCAAGCTGCATTGTATTTGTGATTTAAGATCAGCACTCTTAAGGGAAAATTTGGTATTCATGAATGTGCACATATATTTGGTTTGCTTGTTTTATTGTTTTTTATATTCAAACTGAAATGTCAATAATGCATTTGGAAAATAAACTTAGTAAATACAGAAATATAATTACTGAATGCAGAGACAGTAGTAAATCAATTCTATCTTGGTTTTACTTGTTTTCCCCAGAGGTGTTTCACTTTTATGGATAGAGGCTTTGTTTTCAAGCAAATCAATAACTACATCAGCTGCTTTGCCCCAGGAGATCCAAAGGTACTCAGTGTTTTTAAACAAGCTATTTTTAACTGTTGGCTCTTCTTGATGCATGGGGGTAAAGTCTTGCATTAAGTCTTCAGACCTTTTCCTGGTCACATTAGAAGTCCCTGCTCTGTGCCTAGAGCATTTTTTTCCGTCAAACCACTTTTGATTCCCATCTTCAGGTGCAGTTTTGCCACCCTAGAGTGTGTGAATCGCACAAGTAGTGGGGTGTGGGGGTGCTAAGTAGAAGTTTTAAGCAAGAGTGCAAGAAGTCTGAAGTTGATATTGAGTATCTTCAGCTACACTTACTGGAGTGGGGAAAGCTTGTATCAAAGAATTTCTGCTTTGTGTCCAACTTTTCAATACATAATAGGGTTGTAAACTTTGGACAATGGAAAGAGTAGATAGAACCAATTGTTAAGTCTGAGTTATTCTGGATTTATTTTGTGCAGAATTACGAAACTTTTGACAGGTCTATATCCAACACAGTGCAAGACCGAAATGAATCACCCTTTTGTGTTAGAAATTTGGTTTTAGTATGTTATTCAAATCACTGCATCAGTTGTTTAATTTATACTTTCTTTTTGCAGACTCTTTTTGAATTCAAATTTGAATTTCTTCGTGTAGTCTGTAATCATGAGCACTATATACCTTTGAATCTACCAATGCCATTTGGAAAAGGCAGAGTTCAGAGATACCAAGGTAAATTCTTCCAAAGCAGTGTGTGGCATGTTTCTTGTATGTCAGCTTTTTATTATTAGATGTGTATACTGTGTAACTTGAGGTCTGTGAGATGGTGGAAGGCTTGAAATTGTTAAATAGAAGTCTAAAGTTTCAATCCTTTCATTGAAAGTTAAACTAAGTGCTTAGGTAGCAGAGTAATCTTTCCAAAGAAAGACATGGTGAACTTTTTTTTCATATATTCATTCAGTTTTAAAGGGACTTGAGTATGTCTCTAGCCCAGTTTTCTGCTTTTGATCATGTCAGGCCTTCCTTTCTTTAGAAATGCTGGTCCTTCCACAGCTGGTGCCATTGCAGGAAGTTTGTCCATCCCAGGTGCAGAATTTTGCCTTATTCCTTATGGAATTTGATTGCCATTTCTGCAGAATCTAGATTCTTCTGAGGTGCAGCTCTGCCCTTTAAGCAAATGGACTGTATCTATCCACAAGCTTCATGAGGATGTACTCAATTTCCCCTTTCAGGTTGTTGATGAAGCAGTATTAAGTAGGGTAATCCTTGGAAAACTCCTCTTGCTGGTGTCTCCAAGTAGGGTACAAACCATTAACCTCCAGCTTTTGAGCCCAGTGCTCCACATAGTTATTCTTCAATGTGGGTGTCTCTTCACCTAGGCTGCAATGTCCCAGCTTGGATACAATGCCCATGTCGACATCTGCTATTCTCCCCTTAAAGCAGACCAGTCTTAAAATATGATTTACCCGGGGTAAGTTTGTTTTGGCCATTCCCAGGCACATTCTTCTGCCTCCCTTGCTGAAAAATTACTTTACCATGGCTTAACAGAGGTGATAATGAGCAATCTTCCAATGGTATCAGTTAACTCTCTCCAAGTCTCTCAGGAGATACCTGGCCTGATCCTTATCCACTGGTGTCAATTGTATTTCTTGAAGATAGTCACTGGACAGTTAGGGGCTGCGACTCATGTCAGCAAAGGATAAAGTAACAAAATCATGGAGTACTTCAGCCTTACCCAAGCCCACTGTCTCTAAATCACTGTCCCCATTTAGCAAATACCCCATGTTTTCCTTATTCAGGGGTTTAATGCTAATGTTGTGGTAAAAGCTCTTCATGTTGTTATTGATGTCCATTACCAGTTTCAGCTGTAGCTGAGCTTTTGCTTTTCTGGTACTCTCCCTGAATACTTCTGTATTCCTCTTTTGTAGCATTTTTTTTTCCTTTTTTTTTTTGTGCGTAGGAGCTCAGTCATGAAAGTCCCGTGTAGCCCACCTAGGTTCCTGGTACATCCAGCCTTGTGCCAAAACTAGTCATATGTTAACTATCGCTTCTGTGGCTGTGAAGACACATTAATTTCTTCCAGGCACTGAACTACACCAGAAATCACTGAACAGAGGCAAGGAGGGTGCTTTTACAAGGAACAATTAAACCTGCATAAAATATTTTTGTAGAAAAGGCTTTTTCTGAAATATTTCTTCAGTAGACTCTGCTAGTTAGTAAAGTTGAGTATCACTAATTACCACTTTCATCAAGGTAGAGCAAGATAAAGCAAGATTTGAGACCATGCTTAAAACTTCTTTCTGTCTTTGGCTTTTTCAGCCTTTGGGAGTGTCGTGGATAATAACACTGCATAAATATTTTCATAGAAAAGAGACTAAGCTGCTGGCTTAGGGACTTTAAAAAATAGCGAAACAAGAGAAGACAGTGTTTCTGATTGCACAATAAAGAAGAGTATAAAAGGCTCACTGGGAACTAGGAGTTCAGCCAGGAAAGAAGACCTTTATCAGAAGGGTTTCTGGCTCTGTTTTGCTCTGTTGAGCAAAAGAATATCTCAGGTGATGAGGCTGGCTCTTAAGTCAGTTACAAGAACACATGTAGAATGTCTGTATAATAGCTGTGCTGTCTCAGATATGCATCTTTCTGACTTTAGGGATTCCCTTACTGAGAGAGTTCTTTGAAAATGAAGGTGCTTTGAGATTAGCATCTGGTTTTTGATTACTGTACCAAGCAAGGACAGTGAACATGAGAAACTCTTGGACACCTCAGCTGATGTTGTAAACATACATACATTCTAAGAAATTCAGTTTATTAGAGCCCTTCAAGCTGAAGTTGCACTTAAGATGTCATAAATTCAATTCATAAATGAACTGGATTCTTTTATTACATGAAAAGTACTTTGAAGAGGGAGGAGTTTGACTTTGCTGTGTCTGATGTACTGGGTTTTACGTCAGCCTTAAGCTGATTGATAAATTGATTTAAATAAAACCATTCCTTATGTGAAATCTGTATTTTACTTTCAGACCTTCAGCTGGACTATTCATTAACTGATGAATTCTGTAAAAATCACTTCTTGGTTGGGCTGCTTCTGAGAGAGGTGGGCAATGCCTTACAAGAGTTCAGAGATGTGCGGCAGATTGCCATTAGTGTGCTCAAGAATTTGATGATAAAACATTCTTTTGATGATAGATACGCTACCAGGGTAAGTCTATTGCTATGCTAGTAGTACAAAACAATAAAGATTAGATTTGCACACATACAGGGAGTTTTTTCTTTCACAGAAGAAACCCTTGTAATTTGCAGACTATGGTGAAAATTGTATCAAAATAAACCTGCAAATTCCATCTTTTTACCAAATGAATGACAAAGCACCTTTTAATATGACTATCTGTGATTTGCATTTGAGCACTCTAACTGCTCTAACTCTGTGCTTAAAGTAATCAGATTTTTACAAGCGTGTTTAAGCTCTTCATTTCTTTAAATATTAGCTTTTAATATTTCGCAGCTGTCCTTCCATCATCTATTATTTATGAAATGGGTATAAGAAAACTACAAGTCATGCTGGTAAATTTTGAGTGATTTTAATTTTCTGACTCTTTTTAACATCAGCAGTGCAGAGGAGAAGCCAAAAAAATTGTAATGAAAGGTATCATTAATTCATTGAACAAACATTATATTAATTTACTTGATTAGTCTTATCTGAAATTACATTAGTTTTGGAGTTTTNAGCTTTTAATATTTCGCAGCTGTCCTTCCATCATCTATTATTTATGAAATGGGTATAAGAAAACTACAAGTCATGCTGGTAAATTTTGAGTGATTTTAATTTTCTGACTCTTTTTAACATCAGCAGTGCAGAGGAGAAGCCAAAAAAAATTGTAATGAAAGGTATCATTAATTCATTGAACAAACATTATATTAATTTACTTGATTAGTCTTATCTGAAATTACATTAGTTTTGGAGTTTTTCTGCAAATAAATGAAATGCAGGGATGATCACTGCTTTTACCACTTATGAATTTATGAATGTGAGCTCTGGCTTGGCAAATATTTATGAAGTGCTCACTTTTTTTTTTTTTTTTTTTTTTTTTATTCCTNTAATTTAGGAGTCAATAGATTAAAACTAGTTGGTGGTTAAAAATTAAAACTGTAATTTTTGAATGATCTGTTAAATTCTATTTAGGGCCATCAAGCAAGAATAGCCACTATGTATTTGCCACTCTTTGGTCTGCTCATAGAAAATGTTCAGCGGATCAATGTGAAAGATGTGTCTCCATTTCCTGTTAACCCTTCCAGCAATGTGAGTGACCATTCCTGTTTGGTATTCTGAATTGTTTTTATCATAATTTATTGGTAATATGTATATGAAACACTGCATACCCCTGGTAAAGAAGGAGTTTCATAAGCTTCATAATTCTGCAAGTTTTCAACACAGTCCAACACTGAAATATATGGACGACAAAAAGATTGTTAATTTTCTGGAAATTAGAGAAGAACTTAACCCTAAAGGAGTGTGATTTTTGAAAGAGCTATAGTGCAAGAGGGCTACAGGAGAATTAATGAAAATGTAGTTTGTGAAGGGTATATATTGGTGTATATATATAGGCACACAGTCATTGAATCTAAGGTTTAATTATTCATGTATTTTACCTTTGTCCTTATCTTGTTGTGTTCCATTTAGTATTAAGGAAAAAAAAATCTCCCATACTCTTCCAACAAGGTAAATGTTTGGGTGTTTGAAATAAAAGTATTGTGAGTCTTTTTGAAATATCTGTTTTATAGTGTTTAAAATTCAATTCAATACTCATTTCTTCAATGTTTCCTGAGGTACCTTGAGTTTTAGGGTATCCCAAGCTTGTGCAAATATGTGAGCATCTCCATTCTTTTGAGCATATTTAATAGAAATTAAAATTTAAGGAAGAAATTGTTAACAAATATTCCTCCAGAAGATGTGCCATATTCACAAAGTCCATAATGTAGGAAAATAATCACATTTTCCTCTCTTTTCCAAACAGAGCACAAAGGATGATGCGCAGATTTTGCCAACTGCAAGTCAGTTAGTAACACCACAAAAATCAGGAAACACATTGGATAACAATCTTCCTAAAGATCTGTTTGGTGCTATCTCTGGCATTGGTAAGCACTTTAAAAAAGTATAACAAATAAGTAAAGAGGAACTGCTTTATTTTTTCAGTCTGTACATGGAATCTGTCTTTTGGGGTTTGCTCTTCTATATAAATCTAAAACTATTTTCTGGAGCAGGGCTGCTTTTTTCCCTGTCAAAGGTGATAGTTAAGATATAAAAATGGGAAAGTTTTTTTTTTTATTAAATAGACATGCTTCTTTATGGAAGTGTGTATGTATTGCTACATATATCTTTTATGCATGTATCTATGTAGTTGTACATAAGTCTGTGTGTTTGTGCTTATACATATACTTTGCTTACATATATACTTTGAAGTTCTAGAATAAGTTTGTCTTCATTAAAAATAACTAAATGAAACTAATTATTTGCCTTCTTAAAAAAACATGGTGATTTTAAAAGTCTGGCTGTGAATTATGGAGTGACTTGTATGTATTATTTGAGATTTTCATGTTGTTTGGGATTGTGGTTTTTTTTTTTTTTTTAGCTTCCCCATACACTACATCAACTCCAAATATTAATAGTGTGAGGAATGCTGACTCAAGAGGCTCTCTTATAAGCACAGACTCAGGAAACAGTCTTCCAGAAAGACACAGTGACAAGAGCAATTCTCTTGACAAGGTAAAAAAAACCAAAAACCAAACCAAGATAAACCCTAAAAGTGTATTTCTAAAATGTCATCCTAAGTCTCATAGAAGTTAACTTCTCTGATCTCCATTGTGAATGGGCTTTCTAGAGTAACTTCAAAGCAGTATTTTATATAAATATTTTGTGAAATAATTATCTTATGAACTCCTTTTGCATTGCATTTGCTGAGGTGTTTCACAAAAAATGTAAACATATTTTCCATGTAAATGGAGACAAGCAAATTGTTGTTTCTTTTGTTAGAGAAAGGCACTAGAAGAAGTGTAATGAATTTTACTTGAGAGGATTGGATTCCAGTTAGAACAGCTTCTTAGATTTTGGGGAGACCATCACTCCATCCCTTTCTGTGCTCAATACAGTTAGCATTTTTTAAATGTTGAAAGAAACAGTTGTTGTGCTTTCTCTGGGTGATTTCTTTTGTCTTAGTTTGACTTTGCTAAACCATTTCACTTTAAAGCTGTTACAAATTAGGAGCTCTGGCCGCAGTAGCTATGAGGTATTCAGTCCTGTCTTTCTAGAGTTTGTGTTGATATTGATCACGTTTCATTTTCTTAGCTCTTGTTGTGCAAGTCACAACATGTTAACCTTTTCCCCTTGACCCTGACATGCCTCCGTGTGGCAGAGAGAGAAGCTTCTCAGAAGGCACTCTGCTCATGCTTTGCGCCCTAACGGAGAAGAAGAAGAAGAAAATTCTCACCCTCCAAAGAAAAACCGTGTTACTATGGATTTTTCACTTCTGACAATCCCAGCTTTGCCAGAGAAAATTTTGCATACCACTCTCTCTCTTCAGTTACAAGAAGTATCTGGTTTTTGTGCTTGGTATAGTTAAGCTTCTGAGTGAAGTGTGTGGTCAGTAGCTTTGCCGCTTCTTTGCAACAGTTGAATCTCAATCCCAATATATGGAATTTGACCGTGTAAAATATGTTCAAAGTCAAACCTGGAGTATGTGCACATGATCTAGTTTAAGCATAAAATATCCAATCAGTTTAAATAACTGCAGAATTTGAGTCTTGGGGTTTTGATAGAACTGAAAGTTTTTTTAGTATTGACCATGGTAATAAAGAAATGCCTTGGTATACACTGTTGCTAAATGGCAATGCTGTCATTTATTACTTAGTTGTCATGTTGTTAATTACTAATGTGTAGTGTTTTCACCAAGTGAAAGGGTTTTCAAAGGAGTCAACATCCTTTGAAAATTCTACTCTGGTCTGCCAATTTAGGTAACACAGGATTTATGTTTTGCATGCTGTTGATATTTTCCCTGTTGATATTAATACTTAATCCTGGCTTCTTATTTGTTGCTTTCTGAACTTTCTTCCTAGTAGATCAGTTGTTCAGTGCATGTTGTCTCCAAGTTTTTGCTCATTGCTTGGTATCATTATAGTGAAGAGCCATGCTTTTGTTCTGATTTTCTTTCAGAATAATCTGTAGCATTATGCTTGTGGAATCAGAATTGACTGGAAGCATATCAGTTTCTATTTCAATATGTGCATATTTTATAGGTTATTGACATGATTTCAAACTAAGCTTCTGAGTAGCTGTAGTCCTATTTTGTGCATGTATATGTCCAGCGGTCTTAGTGGGGATATTATCTAGTGCTCTGGACAGTTTCTAAAAGTGTAGGAAACACAAATTCCGTTTCTGCTCTGTTATAGCATCCAGAAAGTTGAAGAGTAGCACCTCCTTGTTCACCAGAGATGTTTCAAAGATAAACAGTTTTTGAGGACTTTAGAATCTGCAGTAATTTGACTTAGAGAGGTGTCCACCTCCTCCTAAATTTCAGTAACTTCTGGCTAGTATTCATCATAGTTTCACTGTGCATCCATTCAGTGACTAGTAGGTGATTTACACATTAACTGATATCAGATTTACACAGATTGTTTTAGGACAGAAATTCTTCCATGCAACAAAACGTATAAAAAGGGCTCAGCAGTCAATGGTTGTGGTTGCTATGAAATATCCCTTCATGGTTCATATGTCTCCTGCTTTCAGTTAGGAGTATTCCAGGAAGGGTTGTTATAATGTCACTTCTTGCTTCCTTTGTGAAACCAAATACTTTTCTCCCTTGAGTCTACCTTTGTAAATTTTTTATAGTAAGAGTTGTACAGATCAATTATAACAGACTGTTGACTTTATAGAAAATTTACTAAATGTCAAGTGCATTTCCCATTTGCATAAGTGGCATATTTGATGTGAGAATAAGGCACTATGAAGGGCATAATTTATACTTTAAACCAAAGTTTATACAGTGTATCTATAAAAGCTTCAGACTGAGGACTTTGTAACACTTGACTGTGTGGAAATTATTATTTTACGAGTCTTTGCCCAAAGTTCAGTTAATATATTTTTACGATTTCTATTTTTCTGTTTTGTTTGGTGCTATTCATTTTGAAAGACCAATTATAGAGCTTTTTTTCTTTATGCACAGACAATGGTATTTTGAGTTGCTAATAAACTTCCCACTAGTGTAGGAATTAGGTTAAAAACGAAACAGGAAAAGGGTTTTGCTTTTGTTTGGGTTTATTTCTTTGCATGTTGGGGGAGGAGGGGAGGGCAAGAGCAAGTTACTTAGTAGTCCAGTATAGATAGTATTGCCCTTCATGTATGTTTTTCTTGAGGTTCTTGCATCTTTAAATGGAACAAATTTTATAGAGGCAGTCCTGTCTACAGTTCAGCATAGTCTCTTGAAAAGCAAAGGAGCATATATCTATCACCTAACAGTAGCATTTGTTTTTATAAGTAGTCAATCTAAGCAGAAGGGACAGGCTTGATTTCTACAATGTGAGTACCTAGGTATAATTAACTTGTTTAATTATCACTCTTAGGTGATTTTTCCTTTTGCTCCTAAGGGGAAAAAATATACCTAGAAGTATTTAAAAGCAAGCAAAGCAAGGAGGCTTAATTTGGTATACTTCATATGTGTAACATATATTTTAGTGGCCTGTCTACATTAAATATTTTTGTCCCTATTCTGAGATCCTTTTTCTGTTGCAGGAATTAAGGCAATTGAAAACAATTTAGTTTGTTATCAGTTTAAGAACTCTTCAGCCAAAATACATATGTTTGCTTTTCAGAACCAGCAGAGCAGCACTTTAGGAAGTTCTGTTGTTCGATATGACAAACTTGATCAAGCAGAGATCAAAAGTCTGCTCATGTGTTTCCTTCATATTTTAAGAAGCATGTCAGATGGTAGGTAATTCCTCCTACTTTTTATAAATTCAAAGTCATTTGCTGAATTTATCTCTGTTTTTTCCATAACTTTTCAAAATCAGCAGAATATTTTGGGTGTAGGTACCATGATGTGCTGCATTTTACAAATATGTGTTATCACCCAAACTCTGACTGAAACTTTGCAAGTATTAACTATTCAGTATTTACTCAAAGTGTGAGATCAACTAAAGGACTTTTTAAGAAAGTGAATATTTGTGTGTCATTGTACAGTTTGGTTTGGAAAACAGGTGAAGAATAATTCATTGTTCTGTAGAAGTGTCTTGGGCTATTTCATTCCTCTGTTCTGCAGAAGTTGTTGTATTACAACAAACCAAATTATTTGATTGTTGTGTACATTTCCATTTCTGGAATATGGGGATTAATGCTTCTTCATTCTCCTGAGCTGTTTGTGAGATGATCCATTGAATTTTTGAAAGAATCATGTTATCCTGGAGAAGGTTACAGAGGTATAGAAATACGGAATGAATGGTAGATCTTACTTGTTAGGATCAGACATCTTGGAATCACCCCTCTCTGTGGTAAAAGAAAAGAAAAATTAATTTTAAAAAAATGTTGGGACCAGTCTGTAAAGAAGCAAGTTATAGGACTAACATTCTGAAATATTCTGAAGCCTTACATTGTTATAGGGCTGTAGGCACTGCAGGCTACACAGTTATTACTATGTAAAATATGAAATTGGATGGGAATGTTATGGGTTAATTAATTAACATCATATCATTTGGAGAATTAATATATGCATTTGTATAATCAGCTTTTAGGTAAACTTGAAATAGTAATTGTTATCTATTAAATTGTTATTAATTTTCCCAGATGCATTGTTTACATATTGGAACAAGGCTACAAAATCTGAACTCATGGACTTTTTCACAATTACAGAGTAAGTTTTTGTTGTACTTGTCATGCAGCTGTATCTCTTGCTGTTCTGTTAACAGCGTGAGTGTAGATATAAGCACACATGTACATGTTTTTTGGCTGTTGTTTTTTTTGGGTTTTTTTTAAAATAATATTGTCCTGATCTGTTCTGAAGTCCTTAACTTGATGTCCACAATTGCATGACTGTCCAATTCCATGATAGTCTCTGGAATCAGGATATAGAGAAGGAATCTCAGGAAGTTCTTGAACAGCAGGTAGTGCTCAGAGTATTGCAGTGCTCATGGAAGAGGAACCAACTGTTTTGATAACTATCTGCATTAAATTGTGTCTTATAACATCAGCTGTTAAATAGCAAATATATGGCTGCATAGCAAAACTGATTGAATTGCGTTACTTCAGAACTGTGCTCCTGGCATTCCTCATGTGTCCTCTGCTGTTCTCTAAGGGGGTAGATACAGGATGAGTTCACTATTTGTTGTCATCAGCTTACGCTTCATCTGGAAAACTTAGAATCTAAAAGATAGAAGATATCAGAAAAGGGAATTGAGGTTATTTTGTGCTCAGAATGACCACTTTGGTGAAGGCAAACACCATTCTGACTTCGCAGGTTGGAGACAGCTAAGATACTCAAGGTCTCAGTAAGAAATGGAGCTGAGTTCAAGAGGCAATAAGGCAGTCTTATCTCCCATTCTCAGCTGGCACATAGAAGACAGCCTGAAAACTGGCTTTCATTTTGGCTTTGTGCTTTGAAGAAGAACTTTTAAAACATCTTACTGCAGGAACAAGGGGTGTTGCATTGTTTTCTGTATTACTGGAATAAATATTTACAGTGTGAAAAAGTAAAATAAAATCAGTATTACAGCCTCCACTCACCACTCATCTTGGTTTGAAAATATGACTTCTAGTTAATTAGTCATTAGTATTGTGCACTTACCGGTAATATAGACTACATTTTAAATGAAAAGTTTTTGTTGTTAATTTGTCTTTGTCATCATCTTGTTATAAAAGCATATTCCCTTTCGAAAATATTTCTTTCAGAAACCCCGTAGTTATCCTAGAATCTGGAGACCTTAAATAAAACCCGACAAAACAAAAAAAAGCCAATTTGTAATCAAGTGAGTTTAGCCTGGGGTGGGGGAAAGCAAAATGTTTTGCTCTATTTTGAACATTTATGAGCAATGTACAAAATTAGTGTGAATAGACAAAGTCTGGTTATCTCTTTGCTTCCCTCTTCTATATTAGTTGCCCTGGTTTGTTGTCCATTTCTAGGTAAGTGTGAGTGTGAGACATTTACCTTTCCTTGGCGTCTGGAAGGGAATTTTAAGGCTGGGAGAAATTAAGAACTTTTATGATGTAAGAGTTTAAAGTTAACAGTAATTGTTAAATAATTCCAGCATACATAAATCTAGGAAAGTTTTTTTTAAGTGTGGCTTCTCTGACTTGTGTTCTCTGCAGAGTATGCTTACATCAGTTCCAGTACATGGGAAAGCGATACATAGCCAGGTACTGTGTGGAATTGAAATTTCACTGTCTTGTTTGCTAATAATTACACTGTGTAAGATATGCCTTGAACCTCTGTAACAAATAAATTGCACAAGTAGAAGTGTTATTTTGAAATTATGCATCAGATTTTGAAGTAAGTAACTGGTTACCAAATTAACAAATCTGTATCCTGTCTAGGAGTCTGGTGTTTGTTAAAGAATGATCCGTGAGCTGTTTGTTAATGATGACTTTAAAATCCACCCCTTAAATGCTAACTTTTGCAGCATTTTTTCCTTGAAAGAATGTCTTTGGAAAAGAAATTTTATTATGTTTTTTTTTATTCAGTTGGCCATAAAACCATCCAGTTGAAATGTTGTAGAAATGTTATATATATAGTGTTTTTACTAGAAGGTGAGTAGTAAACATTCCAATGCTGCTGTTTTTAAATTTGAAGTCTGAAGAAAATCTGTGAGAGTCAGAAACTTGTATTAATTTATTTTAATATCTTTGCATTATTTTTTTAATTCAAAGTGATTTTTAATGGAGTAAAATATAGCAACTTCTTTTGGTCTTATGCTGTGATTGACATGGTAATAATGTTATAATTGAACTGGGGTGGTTAAATACTGGCCCTCTTGAACTCAGTGAAAGTTGTTGCTGACTTTGGATGGTAATGCATTCTAACTATAATGTTAGCTTTTTTTTTTATTTTAATTTAGATAATGTGAATCTTCTACAAACTTTACCTCCTTGGAGATTTTTCTATTAAAAAAAAAAAAAGGCTTCACATAACCTAAAAAACTCAAAAATAAATCTGGCTTTCTTAAGGTTTTGATTGTGATCTTTGAATTCAAATGTACGTCAAACTCTGGATTTACAAGAATCTATAATTTTCAGGCTTTTTGTAAAAATTCTTCCAGCTGCTTTGTTTGACTAGTTTGTAGAAGACACTACCATACTTCCTTTTTGTTTGCTGATCACCTGGTCTGTGTGCTGCATGTTAATGTTGAAAATGTTGAGCTATTGAAGGCGTCTGGTGTTCTGAATTTTCCCAGTCAATGTTACTTCCATGTCTTTCACATTGTCACTACACTGAAGTATGTCACAGTCAATGCACGTACTCTGAAAATACACAAATGACAGAGAATGAAAGGGAACAGAATTCTGCAATTCAAGCACTGGTTTTCATTTTTCATCAGCTCTGGTGGTGGTACACAGTAGGAAGTTAGCCTGTACTGATTGCTAACACAGATCACTTTTCTGTTTTCTTCATTTGATTGCTGCAAATTTAACAAAGTCTATGGCTCTTCTCCCTTCCTGCTTGGGTAAGAAGTATATGATACTATCTCAGTTAATTCCTGCTCTTCTGTTGCATGTGTGCTTTCTAATTTTACTGCTGGGTGTCCTAACTTTTTTTGCTAAAATTTTTGCAATCAAAAGACAGGATTCAATTTTGGGTTCTGAATATTTTCAGAATATTTATGTTTTCAAAAAATTTTTTTCAAACTCTCTGAAGTAAATTTAGCTCTTCAAGAGTGGCTGCTTATGTGCTTTTGCTTTCATGCTTTGAGGTTTTAAGAAAGAGTTTGCTGTGATGCTTTTTTTTAAGCTACCTATTTTTGTTTTATAAAGAAAACAGTGAATAGGTTGCATTATAATTCTTTCTATAAAACTTCTTGTGCTTAACTAACAGCACTTCCTATCTTGCTGCAGTTTGACATGTCTAACTTTTGCTTCTATCCCATTTCACCCATCTTGCAGGAACCAGGAGGGGTTAGGATCCATAGTTCATGATCGAAAATCTCAGACATTGCCTGTTTCCCGTAACAGAACAGGAATGATGCATGCCAGATTGCAGCAGCTGAGCAGCCTGGATAACTCTCTCACTTTTAACCACAGTAAGTCTCATGACATGATAACATCTGTCATCCTCAGCCAGTACCACAACACCAGAGGCAGGTCCCAGAGCCACACCAGTGCACCCCAATGACTTTTACTGTTCCAGGTCAAGCGAATAGCTGGCAGCAGTCGATGGTCTGTTCTCTGCTTTGTGATAGAACAATCACTGCTAGCTGATGCCATAACATGGAGCATGGTTAACTACATCTTAAAACTCTACATCTTAAAATTCTATTTTAGTATTTTTTTTGAGTTATGTACGCCTCAAACTTGTGCTGCTCATAGTTACAAAATTTACTTTTTTTTTCTTTTTTTCTATTTGCTTTGTTAAGCTTCAGGTTTTTTTTTCCTCCTACATGATATTACAAATTACCAGTCTAAAATTAAATATATTTAAATATAAATACAGTATTCTGACCATATCTCCATGTTTTGACATCCCCTAAGGAGAAATAAGTTTCTTAGAATTTCTACAAAGATTGTGAGCCCATGATTTAGTTTGTCTGGAAGTGAAAAAGCGTCCAATAATGAAGTGATTTTTCTGTTTTCAGTGTGAGAAAGATATCAAGTATTCTTGGAATTTCTGTAGACAATGGTAAGATTTAATCAGGTTGAAGTCAGCTTGTATAGACTGCTGTATTGAAAACTAAATCTGCTTGTGGCCTATCTTTTTAAACATTCTGCTTCTCAATTGCCATGTACTGTATGTAAAGTATTCTAAAGCATCATTTTTCAATTTTCAGCTTCAAAAAACAATGAAACTGGTTGACTAATTCAGTAAAATACAACACTGGTATAGAAAAGAGTTGTCTGCAGTAAAACAATTTTTTGAGTTCACTGTATTCACTGTGTTCATTCTTTGATTTCTCAAAGCATATCTAACTGTCCCTTAAAATCTTTTAGCTCTTTTTTCTGTAAGAAAAAGCAAAACTTAGCCTGATTGCACTAGACTTATAACATTGTCTTGTGTAGAAGTGAAAAAAAACCCACAAAACTTCTCTGTTCATAAATGCATTATCTCATCTGTTTAAATGTAATAAATGCAATTGCTTGCTTTTAAAATGTCAGACAAGTATGTCTGTGGAAATTACTTCTTTTTTTTCCTTGCAATCAGTCTGCTACTGCTGTATCATCGTAATTTTCACCTGCTTCTTGATACACAAAAGAAAGCCTTTACACTATGTGGCTACACATTCTGTACAGTATAATACTTTGCAGATAAAGACTGGTTTAAAAAAAAAAAAAAAAAAAAAAAAAAAAAAAAACAAAAAAACCCCCGAAAACTCTGAGAAACAGATAACAAGTCCCTGTGCAAAGAGGTTTCATGATTTCAGAACTTGGCAATGTTTACTGATTTTTTAGGGAACAGTGAGCTGAAAGATTTTAAAAAATGCATGCTTATGTGAGAAGAAACTTTCTGTTCTTTTCCAGCTGAAGGAAATTATGAAGAAAGGTGTTTTATTCAGATAACTTGTCTAAACTGATATTAAGTGTTTTTTTAAATGAACAGTTAAAAAATATCAGGATATTACGCATTGTATTGACCAAGATTTTACAAATTGAAAATGTGTTGCTGAAAAAACACATCAGATGTGAAATTTATTTTTGTATCTTTGGTCTTGTTAACTTCCAGTTTTGTTTAGTTGTCAGTCTGATTCTCCCATGTATCCAAAGTAGCTTTCAGAGCTTGAATAATCTGGTGTGGGATACATAAAAAAGGAAGTGTCTGGTGCAAATAGTTGCTTTACTTGTTTCTAAAAACAAGATTCTTTGGCAAGATAGCTGTCTATTAGTGTAAATTATAAACTTATTTTCTCCTTTTCTAACCAGCTAAGCTAGCAATAGAACTGAAATGCTGGTATAAGTGATACCTTTCATGCCTGAGAAATTTCAGTATAGTTTTGTGCTTAAAGGAAGAATGTATAACTCTAAAGAAACTGGCAGTTACAGGTATACGTGCATAGTTCAGCCAGGGAAGCAAGAAGATGTAGAAGTTTACTGACAGGTATCATTATGAAAGAGTATGGCATTTCTTCTGTTCTTTACTTGATCTCAACAAATTTGTCATCCGTGTCATTGATTTAGTGATGCTAAGTTGTCTGTAAATGTAAAATATAAACATTACCCAGACCAAATTTTTGTAAAGCAACCCAGTCACATTTGTCAATCTGGTGCTTAATGACCAGTGTTAAGGAACATAAGTGACACATTATTATCAGTGCTGAAGCAGGACATCTTTTTAAAATTATTGAAATACACTATGGAGCTAGAAAGGATAGAATATTATTAAATATGGAGCTATTGTATTGTAACGCTACAAGAGCAGAATTCATTACTTGGGTGTTAAACTGCATGTAAGTATGGGATTGTATTCCTTCAACTCTTACAATTTTGTATTTTTATCCTGGTTGACTTCTGATTAACTTTGAGACCATTGTAACATCACTAAATTGCCAAAATTACACATTTTCAGCTGTAACTTCATCCTACTGCAGTACTTATCCATATATGTGTGTATATATATATAACTGTGTAGCTTTATATATATATATACATGTGTGTATACATGCACATATATATGAACTATCACATCGTTTTTAACTGCTGTTTAATGCTTCTGGTTTTGAAATTATTAATATATTTTGTGATCCTGTGCAAATTATGTTAGAATAATTATCTGACCCTATTTGAAACTATTTAAACGCATATGAATTTTTTTTCCTGTATTGAATACTAACTTCTGTCAGGCTTTTTACTTGTTAATCTTTTCCTAGTTCAGCAAGTCTTTTGGAAATAAGAAGCATGTAAATGAGTGTATCCAGCACTTACACTTCATTTGGAATTTCTATAGGCTATGGCCATTCAGATGCAGATGTCCTTCACCAGTCTTTACTTGAAGCAAATATTGCCACCGAAGTTTGCATTACAATTCTGGACACTCTGTCATTATTCACAATGGCTTTTAAGGTTTGTTCATGACTTGGTGTTAACTTTTCCCATAAGTATCTTTGAGAATAAACACTTCTAAAAACTCTTTTTAAAATTGTATTTTTATAGTCTAAATAGCATTGCTATTTTTAGCCTCTCTAGCATTGTATTTTATTATTTTCATGTAAAACTGATAATATCTCACAGCAAAATGCTTTGGCTTCAGGTACACATTGTACACCAGCAGTAATCTGAGAGAAAAGCTCCTTCCTCAGCCTAACTTAAAAATTGTTCCAGAAGCTTTAGTGTCTATCTAATATTAGTGGTAAAAGTGGCTTTTAAAGGCCACGTGAGGTGACAGATCTGTGGCAAAATTATAATTGGGCACTCTCAGACTTTCATATTGAACTTGGCTGCTTATTATAGTAATGCACTCCTTAATAGTGATTTGTGTGTTCCTCTTCTGTAGATCTTTTCCATTTGTCCACTAATAAGACTTTTTAGTTGTATCAGTTGCCGTAGCTCTCCTGTGAAATTCTTGTGTAGCATACCCACTTACTTACCCCTCTCAGCTGTTTTTCTGAGGTTTTCCAGATGTTAAAATGAAAGCCATAAAAAGGAGAGATGGTAACTCCAGCTTATTTCTCCTCTAATTGGGGCAGTGTATCCAGATTCTTGCTTGAAGATTCAAATTTAGTGTCTTATCTTTAATCAAGTTATGAAAACATGAGCTTATTTACAATCAGATTCCTTTCTCTGGTAATTTAATTGAGTTTAGTTCCAGTTCTGTCCACAGACCAGGTGACAGAATTGGAAATTAATATACCTAGTATAAAGATTTAAAGAGGAATGAGCACTAATCCTTTAATTATCAAGGCATCATGCTTAGAATGGCAATCCTTCAAGGTTATCTGTGTGTTGTTTATTGAGAAAGTAGGCAAGAGTATGCCAGAATAGTCTCAAAGAGCCAAACAAAACAGGTAGGAGAATCAGGAGCTTCTGTTCCGTAAACTGCACTAAAATACATAAAGTCAGTCACATGATGTTTTGGGTAGTAAGGGACTTTCAGAGATCATCCAGTTCAACCCTTCTGCATGGGGAGACAAACCTTCCACTTTTCAAGGCCAGGTAGCTCAGGGCCCCATCCAGCCTGGCCTTGAAAAAACCTTCCAAGGGAAGTGGGCATCTCTACTTCCCAGAGCAACGTGTCCCACTGCTCAGCACCCTCCCTGTAGAAAAAGTCCTCCTTATGTCCAGTCTGAACCCACTCTCTTCCACTCCTTTGGAGGCCTGTATGCAGGAACAAGGAATAGTGGAGTGCACTGTGGTGAGTTGCACAAAAGCCAAGACCTTGTAGAATCACCTTTTAGTTGGAGATACTGCTATGAGGAAATTCCTATCTGAGCTGCTAAAGCCAGAGTAAGTGAAGTCTGTTAATACTTTGAGTGTGCCCCTCAAAAAGCTGTTAATAATAATGGATTTAATTAACAACTGATATAAACAATAGTGTTCTAAGTCTAGTAAGTCTATTCAGAAGGCAACACTTCTCTATAAGCAAAATCAATGAAGTGTTAGAAATACCTAATTAGAATTCAGATGTGTCTGTTATTAAACATCTTGATAATGCCATAGAGGTTATATTTTTTTAAATGTCCTGCTTTTTGATGATCTGTGTATGTTCTTAGAGTAGTATAAATATATTGCTGTGCAAAACTCCTAAATTCTTGCTATTGTTTTAAAGAATCAGCTGCTGACTGATCATGGACATAATCCACTGATGAAGAAAGTGTTTGATGTATACCTCTGCTTCCTTCAAAAGAATCAGTCTGAAACAGCATTGAAAAATGTATTCAGTGCTTTAAGGGCACTTATTTACAAGGTAAGAAGTTTTAAAAAATTCGTCTTCAAGTACTTATTCAGTTCTTTAGTTAACAATATACTACATAAGAATTTAAGAACTAACATCCCAAAATAAAATTGGTGAATAAGGACTGATCTGATCTCAACAGTGTGGAATGCTTATCCTTTGATTTGCTGTAAAAATCGTTTTGGGACTTTAACTACTCTAACTCTTGTTTTTTCCACAGTTTGAATATATAAATATATTTGTATTTTTCCTGACATGCTTATTTTAACATGGTTTAACTCTAGTTTTAATGAATAAATTCTTTGTTTTCTTCTTTTTCCTCAGTTTCCCTCTACATTTTATGAAGGTAGAGCTGATATGTGTTCTGCACTGTGCTATGAAATTCTGAAGTACTGTAATTCCAAGCTGAGTTCAATTCGTAATGATGCTTCGCAGTTGCTGTACTTTTTGATGAGAAATAATTTTGATTACACAGGGAAAAAATCTTTTGTTCGAACACATCTGCAAGTTAGTATATTTTCTTTTTATTTTTTTTTTTAATATTGTAGATACAGAGTTGCATACCAGTGTGCAAAGCCCTGGTCAGATAAAGACTTAAAAGAAGTTATTTGGAGTTCAATCAAGGCTGGGAGTAAGAGTAAGAGGAGAAGATAGCCATAAAAATATATTCAGTACAAGGAAATATGTGGAAACAGTTGGATGACCCTGTGTTTTGTAGGAAAGAGATTTTATTTGTCAGTGTAAACATTCTGGTTTGTAGATGTTATTTTGTTTGTTAAGTAGTGTACCCTGTTGCATCTGAAGAAGGAAAAGAACGCAGCAAAAAGCACATAGAAGTCTAAAATAAAACAAATAATTAGAAAGTTGTGTGTTCTGACAAAGCTGGGAACAGTAGTTTGCCAGTTTAATGACCTCTGGCTAGTTCACCTAGCAGTCAATCATGTGTTGAATTTACACAAGCCTGTTTTATCTTCCCTATATTATTGTGCAAGTAATTGGAAAAAAAACCCCAAACATTATTTTATTTAGGAGAATAATTTTTCAATTAAAAAGAGCAAAACTTCCTTTGTGATTGCCTCATAGGTACATCTCAAGGGTGTTTCATAAGGTATGCACTAACAAGGTATTTGTTTCTGTCAAGGTGATTATTTCAGTAAGCCAGTTAATTGCCGATGTGGTTGGAATTGGAGGAACTCGATTTCAGCAGTCTCTTTCCATCATCAACAATTGTGCCAATAATGACAGAATTATTAAGGTCAGTTTTTATTCTTATTTCCGTACTGTGGAAGGATGCTTGAAGACTCTTTCGTAGCATCTTTTCCAGTTGTGTCTTATCATTTTGTTGTGCAGTGACTAGGAAAAAATAGTAGTTAACCTGACTTTTCCATTTTCTAGCACACTACATTCCCTTCTGATGTTAAGGATTTAACCAAACGGATTCGTACAGTACTGATGGCCACGGCTCAGATGAAGGAACATGAGAATGATCCAGAAATGCTTGTAGACCTTCAGTACAGCTTGGCAAAATCTTATGCCAGTACACCTGAACTGAGGAAGACATGGTTAGACAGCATGGCAAGGATCCATGTTAAAAATGGAGATCTTTCAGAGGTAAGAGAGAAAAAAATCAAATTAGTTTTAGCTCTGTAATAAGCTTAAGTTTATCTTTATAGAAAGGGAATGTAGTTGTTAGCATGCAACATAATAAGTATTTTTAATAATTTTGAATTGTTACTGGATTGGATTGAATAGCTGATAAGTTTTTGTCCTACCCAAGTACATCTGTAAGTAATTTCTTGTTATTAATGTAAGGAACATGTTTAACTGCTATAGCTGACACACTACTAAGAATGGAATGCACAATCCAAGTCATGGAAGAGAGGCCTTTTGCTTAAAAATATCTTTGTTATTACTTGCTAAAATACTTAAAGCCACTCCTTGAATTCCCCTCCAGTTTCCTTTACAGAATTACCTTGATTTTATTCCAAATTACTTACCAAAAGAACTCCTAATGTTCTTAAAACTGACTAATAATTTCTTGTGTTGTTTGAAAAAAAGGAAAACTTTCTGATTTTGGAAGATCCTGTTCTAGCGAAAGGGAGAATTGGGTGTGGGGATTGTTAGATGTCTTAATGAGACATTAACATTATAGCTGGATACAGATTAATTTTGTCCCTTTCTGGAAGGTTTTTCTATCTGAAAGTAAATTGCTTTGTATTAAATCATTGCATTTCATAAATATCTGTTAAAATGAGCATCTTGTAAGCAAGTAAAGATCTCCCGGAAATAGAAAGTGCTATCTTCCTAACTCAATTCTTAGTAGTAGAATTCTCTTCTTCTACATGGCAACAACACAAAAGTCATACATTTTACTCTTTTATTGGCTTGTATTTTGAACTGAGGAGCTTCAGCTATCTGAGAAGATAAAGTCTCTTAGTCCTTTTCAGTTACATTATTAATTTTTTTAAATTAAAATCTTAGAATCTTTGTGCCACTAGATGAGGATGTCTGTAAATCATCAAGTTCAACTCAATACAAAGTATGAGTTAGAATTTCTGGCAGATTCTTACCTTTTTCCTTCACCTCCGTTGAGGTTGTGCAGCCTCCATATTTAAGCTGTTCAACAGACAGTTACAGTTAGAGTAACACTTTGCTGAAAGCCTAAGTCTTTTTAATGAAACAGGAATCTCAAATAATTTTTTTTTGGTCCTTTCTGTGGAGAAAAGTGGTCAGTGGCAAGTCCATAAAAAAATCTCAGATATCTGAAAATTAGTCTGTCCCTCTTCTTTATTTTTCCTGTTTTCTAAACTGCACCAACCAAATTCCTTAAAATTCCATCCATAGGTCACATCTCTCTTGCTGCTTTCAAATGGCCTGTCAGCAGTTTCTTCTGCATTTTTCTTGATCTGGAGCCTAAAAGCAGATAAAACAGGTTAGCGGAGGGGCTACCAAATGTTGAGTAGAACAATTAATAGCCTAGCACTTGAAATACCTCTCCCCAGAAGAGATTCACTTGTTTTTATTACAGCATGATCTCCCTACTCCGTGATTTGTGACCCAGGGTCCCTGTCAGATTGTGAGCTGCTGTCTATGCCACTCAGTGCTCTGGTTAAGAAGGAGTGAGTGCACTTGAACAGTTACTGTTTTACATAAATGAGGTGGACAACTCGTACAGGAGTCATAGAATATCTCCTGCAAAGCAGTAAAAGGGAAAACGGAAGAAATTGTCTCATACTGTTGCTTTCCTTACATACCATGTTTTTAATAGTCACATTTTAGTTGTATTTTAAAAGATTGTTACTGTTTCTGTTTTAGGCAGCAATGTGCTATGTCCATGTAGCAGCACTGGTTGCAGAATATCTCACACGAAAAGGTATGAATCCAAAACCTTATTTTAATGTATTCAAATATATTTTATTAGAGTTTGGGAAAATCAATAGTTTCCTTGAGGAATTTGTAAGTATTTCAGTGTTCACCAGGGAAAGAATTCTGACCTAACCAAGTAGCATACTCACATACTTTAGAGTATACTTGCATATCTAAGGGGCAGTGTTTCAGATAAAAGCAAAATAAACTTCCTGGCAAGTAAAAATTTTAATTTTACACCAGAGCTGCTAACAGCTCAAATCAGATCCTTTCTAAAGCAGTTATCCATGAATATTTTTTTTTTTCTACAAGTACTTAGTCTCTCACTGCCTCTAGGGAAACCTGGCATTGCCAGAGGAGTCAAAATAAATTTGTACAAATTTTCAGATGTTCAATCAATGATAATAGTGCTCAGGATGTTTCACCTTGTAGTATATTCTGTACCAGCAGCTGTTTGTAAAAGTGGATTCTGATAACCCTTGAGATGGTTTAGAAAACTACCTTTCATCTATAGGAGCAGAAGAGTTGTCAGTCAGGGATTTGAGATATGGCTTATATTTTTATGGTTAATGTCGTTCATATTGTTCAGACTGGGAAGAAATGATGTGCCAGGTCCTGCCCCTGTATGCAGCTCCAGGCATGACTTCATGGCAGTTTAATTAAATGCTGTAAAAGTTATCTGGAGTACCTTAGACTTGGGGTGGAGTAGATCAGACACAAATTTAAGATAAAGTAGGAAGAGTCAGACACTACAAAGTCAGGTAAGGGTCCAGATATTAACATTTTTGGGTTTCTTAAAACCTATTTGTACATTCACAGTAATGTAAGGTCTTGTATATTAATCATGCAGTGGGAAGTTGACCTATTTCTCTATTTATTTTGTGGTAGGTGTATTTAAACATGGCTTTTGCTTTATCCAGAGTCACAAAATGGCCCAATGTTACCCTGCTGGAGAAAATTAAATTTGTCTGTATTTCTTTTTCAATGACAGGGATGTTTAGGCAAGGCTGTACTGCTTTCAGAGTAATCACACCAAATATAGATGAAGAGGCTTCAATGATGGAGGATGTTGGAATGCAAGATGTTCACTTCAATGAAGTAAGTAAACATAAAATTGTTAAAATTTACATATATGGAAGGGCTGAGGTTTTTTGCAAATTTTATGTTTCAGTCTGGAGAATTGCTGATATAAGGGATACAATAATTGTTTTCTGGTCTGCCATTCATACTCAAAAGCTGAAATAAAAAAAACTTCTGTGAGGTGTCCCAGACTTAGAGAATTTACTAAATTACATGCATTTTAAATATAATGCTAGCACATGAACTCAACCCCACTTTTGGAATGAAAGCAAAATGGGGTTTTATTCTGGTTGACAGGATGAACACTAATGTGGGTTACTTATTGGAGTTAGCAAAGTCTGTTGTTTTGTAAAACTGACTTGGATTTAGAGTATTATTCCACCAGAAATCATGAAAATGCATTCACTGGTTTTTGCTGTTTACAGTTTCCCTAAGCAAATATGCCATAACAATGAAAGTAGTTTTACTGACACCAGACTCATGTCCATGTGGTTTTTTCTGGCATAAGTTTCGTTCCTTTTGTCTTTGCTCATCCATCTGTGCTGGCTGTACAGTAAATTTTACTAGTAAGCAGCCTATATGAAAATATTATAAATAATCTTGCTTATGACAAGCTATGTCTGCACTATGTATTTGCTGCTGTAGTTGTGGAAGAAAGGGCCAGGCCACGACTGGCAGCAGTCATGTTGGAAAACCCCCTGGTTTGTAAGCATAACTGTACAACAAAAATATTTTTCCTATGTGTTTTAATTAGTGTATGGTAAAGCTGTATGACAATATTATTTGACTGTGCAAATTGTTTTGTGATTTGTTTTTTGGGGTTTTTTTTCAATTTTTGTGCTGTCTTTTTAAAATCATTGATTCTTCTGATCCAGCATGAAATTTAGCATAACTCAAAGCAAAATGCAAGCTGCTCTAAGGTATTGAAGATCAGGAATACTAGTGACTACTGCTGATGGAAAGTTTTGTTGGAAATTTCTGTCACTGTTTTCCTGCCAGACCATTGTCAGAATTAAATTATTATGCCTTTTTTTTTTTAAATTGGAATGTCTTTATTCTTTTTCTCATTAGTCACTCCCTACAAAAAGAATATACTGCTTTTTCTGGGTCATTGAACCCTACACAAATTTATTTCCATCTCTCAGTATTTCCGTGGAATGGAAGTAAGCCAGGAGTGAAATTATAAGCCTGTACAGCTTGCAGAAGGATCAAACCAAGCCAAATTTCATTTTTTCCCTGCATGCAACCCTTTTTAAACTTAACCATGTAGTACTCCAACTAATGAAATATGAAAAAAGTTACTATTTTTCAGATAAGTTCAGAAAGTTATCTGAAGCACGGAAAAATAATAGGGAAGATGTAATAATAATAAGAATAGGGAAGAACTGTTTGGCTTTAGCAGACTAGAAATCATTTCAGAAGTGCTTCAGAACAGGTAGTCCAATTCCTTCAGGAACAGGAATATATTCATAAATCTGAGTGTTTCCTCAGTGTGTTAATAAATAAGCAGAACTGCATTGTCTGAGAAAAAAGTGAGATCAATTGGGTAAGGAAAAAAGCAGGAACATCTTCTAAGCTGTATTTTACTACTACTTACTACAAAATGATGCTCTGGGGAGAATTCTTCCTATACATGGTAAGAAGCCATGTGGAATTTCTTCTCTTAAAACTTGAGATTTCGCTTTTTGCTAGTTATTTTAGAGTTAAATCTCCAAAGGATCATTTACAAGTATTGGAGGATCAGAGAGAATCCCTTCATGTTTCTAAAAGGGACAAAATACCTTTCATATTCTCCAGTTTATAAAAAAAATCTTCCTAATTAAATGATTTTTTTATGACTTTATATACTTTCTTATTTTTAAAAAATTGAAATTTTGGAGTTCTTAATTTAGTTCTCATTTTAAAAGAATTCTGTCTGAGGCCAGGGTTGCCTAAGCTAGCCAGGTGAAAAAAAAACAAAGTTTAGTTTGGGATTTTCCTTTTTAACAAGGCTACTGTGTGCATTTCATCAAAGCAGTTGTTTGCCTGTGACATTCCATGAGAGGCATTATCCTGAAAAACAGAAAAAAGGAAAGAAAAAAAAAATCTCAGTAAGGGCTAAGCAGCAGCTCTGCAGAAAGACCTGGAAGTTCTGGTGGACATTGTGTTGAATGGGAATCTTAATGTGGCTTTGTGGAAACAAAAGCCAGTGCAGGCTGTGTTGTGTTTGAGAGGATTGACTCAAGAAGCAGAGAGAAGTTTTTCCTCTTTTGTCCTGGTATTTGCAGAGCCCCATTTCTGACCTCCAAAAGTCAAGACAGGTATGAGCAAACTGAAAAAAATCCAGCTCCTGAAGTGATTAGTAGAAGCATGAGGGTTTTCCAAGAAGAGCACCATTAAAGATCAAGGGGCTGTTCTCACAAGTTTCAAGAGAAGTGAATTGCATATATGGAAAAGAATGAGAATGGATAAACTTTGAGACCTGTGGCTCAGAAATGTCATGGTCTTTTGCTCCTTCCTATCAGCTCTCCCACTTGAAACTTGTGCTCTTTATGTTCTTTTCGTTTTGTAAACAGAATTTTACTTCTTTGCTGCGTCTGGATGCCCTCTGGTGTCTGAATTAAGACTTGTGTCATAAACCAGTGTTAGTGGACAGCCCTTGTGGTCCAGCAGTGACACTGGCCTGTCATGTGTCACCACTTGGCTGCTGAGAGTAGAGATACTGGGGAGTCTGTACAGCCCCATAATGACTGGAGTAAAGGAGGAAATGTTTTAAGGTCTGTTGCAGCACATGGATAAGAGTACAGTTTTTTTAGTCTCTTTACTCAGAATGTTAAAAATTTATTTTCTTAGTGATATCTTTAAATTGACTTAGTCCTCTACCAAAGGGAAGAAAGAGCTGGAATAGAGTAGCTTCTAAACATGAAAGGAGTTTTTTCCTAGCTTCTGGCTTCAACACTGCAATGCAAGAATGACAGAAGAAGGTCCAAAGAAGTCTCAAGAATATCTAAAAGAAACATGCTCTTTGTAAATACAAGGAATATGTGTGTACACTTAGACCATTCTGTCTTGTTTTGTTTCCTTTTAGCAAATTTTGATTGCCACAAGAACTTAAATTACTAAGTGTAGATAATTCTGTTGTGAGGCAAGATTTCCCTTTTCACTGGGAAGAACTTTGGTGTAATTATTTGCTGTGCTTGTGATGAGTACTGAATTGTTTTACGCTTTCATATGTGTGTCCAAATCTAGGATGTGCTGATGGAATTGTTGGAGCAGTGTGCTGATGGACTCTGGAAGGCAGAACGCTATGAACTCATTGCTGATATATATAAACTTATAATTCCCATTTATGAAAAACGGAGAGATTTCGAGGTACTTAATTCATCCAAAGTAAATTTGAGCAAGAAAAAATATCCTGAATTTTCAAGTCTTAACTGCATGACACATTGGACATCACCTAATAAGAGTATTAAAATAGTAACTGAAGTTTGAATGTGTTGAAATGTTTGTTTTAATTTTAAATAAATATTTTTCTCTTTAAATAGAAATAATTAACAATTAGTCTTACATATTGTGATCCTGATACAAGTGCTAAACCTAATACTAGCATTCAGTTAAAGAATGTTTTCAGCTGTTACTGGCTACAAGGACATAATTTGTTATTTTAAGATAGGGAAGTTCTGCTTTGTTCTTCTCCCTCATTATTGTTTTCTTTTACTTTTAGAGGCTTGCTCACTTGTATGACACCCTTCATCGAGCATACAGTAAAGTTACAGAAGTTATGCATACAGGCAAGAGGCTGCTGGGAACTTATTTCAGGGTAGCATTCTTTGGACAAGTGAGTGTTACTTTCACTGGTCTGCTCTATGCAGTAAGAAAAACCTGCATTTATTTTACAAGGTTTACTCTTTCATCATCTGTATTGATGCCATGACATAAAAAGCACAAGGGTTGTGTTCTGTGTGAAATAAAGAAACACCGTCAGTAATTTATTTTTAAAACGTTTCTCAATTCCCGTAAAATTCTTATAATTTTCCTCAGTAAATTTTTTGCCTTTTTTCCTTTTTGTCTTCTTTTGTTTACTCCCTTAAGGCAGCGGTAAGTGTCCTGTATTGTCAGTATTTAGCCACGTATTGACTTAATGTCTGTAGTGCTACGGTGTGGTTTGCAAGGCTGCTTCTTAGATTGGTATGCATTAATAGCCATTGCAAGTCAAAAAGTGACATCAAGCTCCATTTAGAGAACGGATCACTCTTTTCTATGCATCGGTATTTGCATGCTTCAAACCAAAGTTCTGGCTGTGTATTGGGCAGCTTCACATCCTCTGGTGCGTGTCTAGAATGCTCTGTATCCCTATGGTACCACGCAGTCTCCAGTAATACACTCTCTACATGCATAGCCCAGTTGCTTAATTGTCCAGCTGAGCATGGAGAATTGTGAAATACTCTGAGCAGTATAACTTTACATGTATTCTGTTGTCTTTTATGACTTTATAGCAATACCAGTTTACAGACAGTGAAACAGATGTTGAGGTAATTACAGTAACTGCTTACAAAGCAAGCAATGCAGTACAGACTACTGCATTTCACCTTAGTTTGGTGTGGGTATTTTTGTCGATCTAGCTTGTGTTTATACATGATATGTTGTGCTTTTCTATTTTGTCTGTTTCGTTTATGACAAAAGTATTTATTTTCTGGTTTCAAACATGAACTCAACATGGCTTGTTGTTTTAAACCAATGAGCTGTTTCACTTTCCATGTATTGTGCATTTAGTTGGGATTTTAAAAACAGCGTTATGTGTAATAAAAGAAGTATATACCAAGAGTACATTGTAAAATTAAGATCTTTGAAAATTAAATTTCATCTTATGGAATTAATTTTTTATTACTATGTAAGGAAATTTTTCAGATTATTTTTAGGTAAACTTCTGCAAAAATAGTCATTTGTGAATCATAGTCCTGTTGGGCAAGACTACCAGTTTTGGCAAGTGAAACAGTGCTGCAAGTTCACTTTTAAATAAAAGTGAAGGAAACTTATCTCAAAGGCTTGGCACACCATAGAATTGCTATGAACTTTTAAAATTTAAACTCTATGTTTCCATTATCTTTCACTCATGTTGTAGTAGAGAATTAAATTTTTCTGTTCTTGTTTTTATTTTCTCTTAGGAATCCTTTTTACTTAGATTTAAATTTCTGTCTGTTTATGTTTGCTTGAATACTAATGTTAAATGTTTATATTTCCTTTGAACCACACTCATTATGTCCATCTTAGTCATTGCCCCATATGTTTTATTCCAAGATTTTGATTACTTCATTTTTTACAGGGTTTCTTTGAGGATGAAGATGGAAAGGAATACATCTATAAAGAGCCTAAACTCACACCTCTTTCAGAAATCTCCCAAAGACTCCAAAAACTCTACTCTGACAAATTTGGAGCTGAAAATGTCAAAATGATTCAGGATTCTGGCAAAGTATGATCTTTACTCTCTCTAAAAAATTCTTAATGTATTGCTTTCACTAGTTTACTTGAAATAGTATGGGATCACTCTGTGTCACTCATTTGGCACACAAGCATGCGCATCTAAAAACTCTGCTGTTGGAAAGGCATGAGAGGAGTATTATCTCCTACTAAGTATGCCTTTTAGAACAACCAAAAAGCTTAATTTCTGTAGTTTTACCTCTCAAAACACTAATTGTATCTCAGAACAAATTTGAGTAATGATCATATTCTGTGTTAACCTTAGCTGTATTTCTTGCCTATTCATGTACAGTCATTCTTTGGAAGTTCTTCCCTTTTCCACACCTCAGCCTTAGACTTTATGGTGATTTCCTCTTAGTGTAATTTCATGGCTCTTTGTGTTCCTTGATAAGGAACTCTTGATTCAAAACTTCCTGTGCTTTTTGGCCTTAAAGTGCAGCAATGGTGGGCATTTCAATACTGGAACTTTATAAGGAGAGGAGGACCTGATGAAAAGGCCGAGTTTCATGATCACGAACCGTTAAAAAAACCCGAAAAACCAAACAAATTAAAAAAATCCACAACGTGCTGTAATGCATCTGGCTGGTTTTCTTCCTAATAGTTAAAAACTGAATACAGGAAACCCCTGTGAGAGCATGAATGTTTTCCATGTTTTCAATAATTTAGAGGTTTAAGAGACCAAATTTAATTACTGAAGGTTGTGTGACTACTAGTAGATCCACTTTAGTCACAATGTAGCTATTTGATTTTATTTTTTTTTTTTGGTCCTGTTTTTAAGGTAAATCCTAAGGATTTAGATTCAAAATACGCATATATCCAAGTTACACACGTAATTCCATACTTTGAAGAAAAGGAGCTGCAGGAAAGAAAAACAGATTTTGAAAGGACTCATAACATTCGTCGCTTTATGTTTGAGATGCCTTTTACTCAAGGTGGTAAGAGACAAGGAGGAGTAGAAGAGCAGTGTAAGCGACGGACTATTTTGACAGGTACTGATGGAATGGAAAGCTTTGATGGAGGCATTAGTTCAAATGGTCTAATTTTGTTCTGTATGGTTTTTTTCATTTCACCTAAGTCCTTTATAGCTATCACTATAACCCTTTTCATGTTTTTGGCCACAGCTAGGTTTTTCAGATTGATTTCTTCAATGGGGAATCCTCAAAACTATTATCTCTTTTTCCTTAAGCTTCCAGAATTCTCAATCTGGAGTCTGGCTTTCACTTTTCTTAGAAAAATACTGTTTTGTGTTTTGTCTCTGTTAAATATGAGCTTCTGTATTAATATTTGCGAAAACAAATAAGTGACTTCATAATAATTAAGTGACTTTATAGCTGTCCATAGCCAGTACTTGTGAGGAAATAGAAATTTCAGCTTCGCTATTTTTGATGCTTCTCTTCTTTTTGTGAATGTTAAGCAATTCTTTTCACAATTTTCATATGAATTAATTTCCAGTGGTTTATTTCTTAGTGATTATTAGTAGCAGTAATGAAAATGATCTTTCTTTGCTGTAATGCATGCAACTCCGTGCATATTTACATTTCAGTGTCTTATTTCCCTGTCCATTTGGTAGTATTTCTAATTAAGTTATATTCTAAGTTACTCAATTGAGCAGCTAATTCCATCAGAATGAGATTTTAGCATAAGATTCTCTCAAAGCACACTTTATTAAACAGTCTTTTCCTGACTAGGTTATACTTGTTTCTGCCCACAGCTATACATTGTTTCCCATACGTGAAAAAGCGTATTCCAGTGATGTACCAGCACCACACTGATTTAAACCCAATTGAAGTAGCCATTGATGAAATGAGTAAAAAAGTTGCAGAGCTTAGGCAGCTTTGCTCTTCAGCTGAAGTAGATATGATCAAACTGCAGCTGAAGCTACAGGGAAGTGTCAGTGTTCAGGTAAGACCTTTGTCCTGCAGCTGTTTCATTTGCTTCTGTCCTTGAAAAGTTATGTAAGTAGCGTTTTGTAACTGGTTTCTGTTCTGTATGTTCAAGAGTATTAGAAATATGCTCACTGTCTGTAGTTATTTCCTGGATAGGAAAAGCAATAAAATTATTTCATATAAACAACTGATCAGAGGCAGTTGCACAAAAGAATTAAGATTCATCTCTGAAATATGTTGCATTCCATGCTCCACCAGATTTTGATGTAAGGCTGAAACTGCTAGAAGATGGTACATGAACCTAAAGATAAATTAGCATATTTTGCCTAGCTGTAGGTCTGCCCACAGTGGGTCTAGCATATTTTTGTAAGAATCCTATGGAGATAAAGAGTGAATGATAATATGTAGGAAGATAATAATAGAAAATCTCACTGTGCATGCTTTTTTGCCTAAGGCAGGCAGGAACTGGTATGTATAAAGAAGCCATCAGATTCACCAGAGTATCTGAAGCAGGTGTAGCATGTGCAAGTCAATTTGGAAAGGATGTTCAAAAAATGCAGTGACCAGAGTGCTGCTCTATTATTTAAACTGATTGGAAACAAAGGAACTGTTAACACAGTCATTTGATATGACCAGCTGTCATATTCAGCAGAAAAGGGAGAAAAAAAAAAAAATCAAGATTCCATAATCAGTAAGTTGTTAAGCTAGTATTTGGGATGAGAAGGGAGAGGCTGGTAGTGATAATATGATGGACTAGTAAGGATGAGTCAGAAGTCACTGAAACCACTTCTCCTGTAGCTGCCGTAAGAGCACAATTAAACTTCTGCAGGGTTTTGCAGAATTCTCAGCTTGGAAAACTGTTTTCAGTAGATTCACAGACCAAACAGTTGTAGGTTTAGCACATTTTCCCTCCCTAATTTCATAAACAGAGATGACAGATTGGCAATATCTGCAGTTACCTTGCCACATCATTGAAGTGGTTTCTTTGTGCCAGGACAGGTTTATAGTACTGGAAAGACCTCTCTTGCTCTAATTCTCTAATGATCCAACTCTAGCAGTTTTCTTGTTTTCTAAGTCCAGGTTTTTTTTGGAATCAGCATATTCTCATAAGAAAATCAGATCCTATAGAGACCTGTAGCACCGTTTATTGCTAAGAGAGTAGGACAGATATCTGAATATTTTATAATTTCTTGTTCTTTTTAGGTTAATGCTGGTCCATTGGCATATGCAAGAGCTTTCTTAGATGACACTAACACCAAAAGATATCCAGACAATAAAGTAAAGCTCCTAAAAGAAGTTTTTAGGTATGGCATGGAAAGCTTGGGATTTCTTGGGGGTGGGGGAGAGGGAATTAAAAAATGGACCTTTTTTCCAAGACTCATAAAAATTATTTTTGAAAATTTAAAGTGTTTTGAGTCATTAAAAACATACTTTAAGCTGACATTTTAAATCAGTCGTTTGGATTTCTGTTTGAGAACTTCCTTTTTTTCTCTAAATCAGGCAATTTGTTGAGGCCTGTGGGCATGCTCTGGGTGTAAATGAACGATTGATAAAGGAAGATCAGTTGGAATATCAAGAAGAAATGAAGGCCAACTACAGAGAAATGGCAAAAGAGCTTTCTGAAATAATGCATGAGCAAGTATGTGCTGAAATTAAATTATGCATACCATCATTCAGAATGTAACTATAAAGTGAAAAGAATAGGGCAAATGTGTGTAATGCTTTACACAAAAGGATTGTTTCTTTTTTTTCTTTCTATCAGAGTACAAGCCTGTCATGAAATTGTGGACCTTCTCTTTTTTTTTTTTTTTGCTTGTGTTTTTCCTTGGCACCAGCCTGGTTTTCTGTGGGCAAGGAAGACTACAATAAAGATAAAATAAATGTAATGAAATTATATATATTGACCTGCAAGCTTAGCCCTTTCTTGTTTGATTTTGAAGGTATAAATAATTGCTTTTGCAATATAGAGTTGAATGTCTTTCAAGAGGTGTTCCAATACATTTTCCTGAGGGAAGTCCAGTAGTGTCAAGCTAGAAATATGGGGGAAGGAAAACCAGAACTTTTGTGGAGTGAGATGTACCACTCAACCTTTGCATCTGGGTTCCGTGACAGAAATGTCTCATGACTTCAAAGGCAAAGGTATTATTTCCAGGAGGACAGGAAGAGCTGCAATTCAGTGCTTGATACCTGCCTTCTTGACATTTTTATTCTTCACTTCAGCCCCCTTTTCTTTTATTCATTGTTACTTTCATAACCTTTTTCCAGAACCACAGAATGGTTTATAATCCTTAAGAGAGATTTGCCTTTAGTCTGTCTTTGTTTAGATGGTACCCAAAACTTTTATGGCAGCGTTTTTTCTATTAAAAAATGTGCCAATCTTCTAAAGTTCACTTCACATGCTTTCTTGCTTTCCATTATTTCCCGATGTGGTTTCTCAGGCACTGTGTTCCGAGTAGCTCTGTAATATGATATAATTATGATGCAGTATATTGGCTTTATGCTCCTTTGCCTATTTTGATATCTTGTCACAGGGAAGAGCTTATGACACAGATAACTCTTTTTAATTACCATCAGTAGAGAACATTATGAACCAAAGTTTAGAGGAAGTAATACCAGTTTTCCAGAACTATGTGGTTAGATGTGGTTTTCTAATAAAAAACAATAGTAGAAGAAAACAGTTTTGAAAGATTTGTGGAACAGAAGGAGTTTGCTTAGCTAACAGAAGTGGGACAGTTTGACTATATTTCAATGTGATTTATTGATAAGCAGAGGAGCTGATTGAGATGAACAAGATACATGAGAGCATTAGACAGCGATACAGAATACCCCTTTGGAGAGGCAAGTGTTTTGATAAAAAAATTTAATGGTAAATGCAAGGTTGGCATTCCCCTGGTATAGGAAAATGTAAAAGAATATAATAAAAATTTGTACACAAGAAAAAGTGCTTTGAACACAGTGCAAGATATAGATGTTTAAAAAATGCTGAATTATATGAGTTTCCAAGGATTGGTGATAAGAAGAAGCATGTCGTGAAACATCAGGAGTAAATCACATTGCTCCTTCTTCTCTTGGTTTACACACAGACAAACAACTGATATCCATAAGATACTGTGAACAGAATATGAAAGCACAGCATTGACTGCAGTAATATGTGCTATTAGCCTACCACCACTGTGTTCTTATACAAACGTGATTAGTTGTACATAATTAAAACATGTAATGTTGTTGGTGGTTTTGCTTCGTTTTGCTTTAGGTTGGTTTTTTTTTCCCAAGAAGCCCTGAAGGCTTAGAAACATGAAGGTCTTCACTTCAATTTTTAAAAATATCTCCTTTATGTATCTGGCTATTGCTGTTTTGGGAAAAAGAGCTTTGCATCACTGAATAAACTGTTAGCTGTAATGTCACACTGCAAGGTGTTAACAACTGCAAAAAATTGTTTTAAAAATGCATTGAAGAATCTTAACATATTTTTTTTTCTCCTCTGCTGCTTGCCAATATGATCAGATGGGATGGTAATTAGTTTTCTCTACTTCTGTTCTGTTCGTTTGTCTAATCTTTATATAATACCTTTTTTTCTATGGTATTTCTAATTTTAGCATCAAATTGTGTGTAGCTGTTAAGAAGGAAATCTTTCTGGTGCTTTGATAGCTTTTCGTAAGAAATGCTCAAATCATACCTCTAAGTCAACAAAGGGCGACCAAAAAAAGGGCAAAAAGTGAGCTTGTTGTCACAATGAAACTCCTTTTGAAGGAGGAATGATAGAAACTGTCCAATCATCCTCTACAGAGGACAGTGTAATATCTGAGTTAGGAGAACTGATATTGGAGAATTAACTTCTCCTAAATCTAGGAGAAGATGGCTGAAAAGAGTAACCATTTCCAAAAAGTTCTTTGCAGTTGAAAAATAGTGGGAGCTTGAGTCAGTAAACAGCACATCAAGAAATTGGTTATCTGTTTTAGACATGCCTGTGCCGTTTTGTAACGTTTTGGTAAATGCGTGTCTTTCATTTTAAGATTACTCCAGTGGAAGAAAAGGCCAGTGTCATGCCCAACTCGCTACACATTTTCAACGCCATAAGTGGAACTCCGACAAGCACAACAGTTCACGGGATGCCCAGTTCTTCTTCAGTTGCATGATTGTTTTGTAAAAGGAAAGTATGTTTGTTTCTTTCCAAGTTTGTGGATTTGCTTCATTGTGTGCAAACTCAGGATGACCTCGAAGCTAAATGTTGGGCATATGCAAACTGTAGTTCATACGAATGTCCGAGCACACTTAGCGAATAGCAGTAACTGGTAATAGTCTCTTAGAGTAAGGGAGGTGCACATATATATATATATTTTTAATCTTGCTGGTAAAATTTAAAAGTGTTCACAATGTCATTGCAGAAGTGCGTGTTGGAAAATTATGAAGTTGAATTTAGCTTCTGTTTCTCGTTAGAAAGTATTATTAAAATGAATTGCACATTACAAAAAAAAAAAGTGTTGTGGGATGTAATTTTGCAGATATGTAACATTCAGGTGTTCTTTTTGTGTATGGCACATAGAGATTCCAAGTACAAGAACTATTTTGGGGCTAGACAGAGACACTAGTTTTTGGGGTTTAAGGGAACTGACAATAGTAGTTTTTGTACCATTTGGCAAATTGTTGTGCTTTATTTTATACCTTGTTGCATTTTGGAGGTATGCGAGCTTAGATCTTACTAAACAACTAAATACAACCAAAGGTCTGTATTAATGAACACCGAGTTATACTAAAATATCAATAGCAGTAAATTGTTATGTACATATGGTTTGTTAATACAGTCCGTACAGTCTGTACATAAATGTATTACATTTCTAAGCATTTTTTTAATATACATACCAGCTCTTACCATTCTGCTTTCAGTTTATTTTGAAACTTTGCTCATTCCAAGTATATGCAGACTTTACAGTTCATTTATCCCTGTATATAAATAAGTGCAATATAAAGATGTATACAGTCTTTGCTATGTTAGGTTTATATGCAGTTATTAAAAGAAAAACCTTTTTTGCCAAAGCAATGGAGTATGTAATTGGTAATCATGGTTACTGTGGTAAATGGTGGTATAATTTAAAGCTTTTTCCATATTCTTATTCTTTTGAGACATTAATTTAGTAATTTTATATTTGGGGGAAAACAAAGGTTTTTAATTTTATTTAACTGGAAGCACTGTCCTGCTGTAATTAAACATTCTGTACTACATCTATATTAAAAGGAAAAAGGTAGTTACTTTTCTCACTGTGTGCTGCGTTTTTTGTTTTTGATTCATCTCTGACATTTGGGAAAAATGAAAGCTTGATTTAAAAAAATGGCTTTTTGCATCTTGTGTAGGAGATGCAGACACTTGTAGGTCTTATTTCATATTCCTTGACAATAAAGGGAATTAAATTATTATTTAAGACATCAGTTTTGAGTCCCTCACATTTGACTCTAGTACCATGTTACTGTAACTACAGGTTGTTATTCACCAGAATAGTTAATATTGGGAAGTCTTCAAAACGTTTCATCACATGACAGTAGAAATCATCTTTTCCTGATGACATAAGGTTTGCTGATATTTTTCTGTAGCATAGTGTGAAACACATATGTTGCCATTACTCATCAAAGGTTTTTTTCTAGAGCAGCTCATCCTGATAGTGAAATGCTGGATATACTCAGCTTTTTCTAACTATGTTTCTGAAACAAAATTTCTGGTTGCTTAAAATTCTGTTCCTTAAGGAGGAAAAAAATCAAACACTCATAGACAGGGAACTCATAATGCTGTAAGAGGCAGACCCTTTTCTCCTCCCCTGCCCTGAATGATTCACACTTTTGTTCATCTGTGGAAATGGGTGCAGGAGCACCTACCTCAAAAGGTATTTCATTCTTGGGAGAATATCTCCTGTAAAGCTGTTTTGCCATTTGGGAAGACTTCTGTGTATCATGTGTATATCATGATGGCTTCTTTTAATTGCCTCATTTTTTCTGATTTTTTTTATACTTTGCCTTGGGAACAGGACTGACAGCACTGAGACCTCAGTTGGATGAAGATGTATCTGATGACTAACCTATAAATGTAGTATGTATTCAGAATTTAATATGTATATGTGTGATCATGTGTATATCTATACATATCTATATATATCTATATATGTACAGATACACACACACACGTCTAAATATGTGTGTAACTGTTTTGCTGAACCTTGGCCTGTGAAAACTAGCAAACTGTAGTAGGTATACAGAGGGTTAAATCATTAATGATTAACACATAAACAATGTGTCTATAGACTTAATCTCTTGTGTGTGTTTGTATGAGGGAACAAGCTCTCTTTTCGCTTTATTTATACTAAGATGATAAATGTGGGCATTTCCCTCTTTAATAATTCCTTCTGTACCAGCTTCCCTTCTCTATTCTTACCTCTGTAACACCTAAATTAGGTATCCAATGTGGGTTAATTTATTTATAAAGACCTGAGCTCTCTGCAGGTTTTTGATTAATTTTCGTCACAGTAACTGGTATGTGGCTGTGTTTTGGGTTTGTGCTGCAAACAGTGTTGACAACTCAGGGATGTTTCAGCTGTTGCTGAGCAGCCTTTGCACAGAGTCAAGGCCTTTTCTGCCTCTCAGCCCACCAGGGAGCAGGCTGGGGGTGCACAAGGAGCTGGGAGGGGACACAGCTGACCCCAACCGACCACAGGGATTTCCTGTACCATGTAGGTGTCATGCGCAGCAATAAAAACTGCAGAGAAAGTTTGCCAGAGCAGGACTTGCTCAGGGAATGTCTGGGCATTGGTCAGCTGCTGGCAAGCTGTTGAGGGGTTTTTGCATAATTTCTTTTTCTTGGTTTTGTTTTGGGTTTTTTACGTATTAAACTATGTTTATCTGGGCCCATAAATGTTCTCACTTTTACCCTTCTGACTGTGTCCCCTATCCTGCTGCAGGGGATTGAGCGAGCAGCTGGATGAAGTTGAATCACTGGCACCCAGTGTCAGGCTTGAAGGGTTTGAGACAACAGATTTGACCACAGCGTGTTATAGAAGGAACTGATAGTTATTACCTGTTTGACAGTTGCTAGTCACAGTGTTGATTTACTTGTTCACAGTCTTAGTTTATCTAATCACTGCCATGTTCCATTTTTTTTTAAAATTTTTTTTTTTTTGCTGTACATCAAATTTGAGAGCTTGTTAAAGGCTGAATTTGCAATGTATCATTTGATTGTGTTTTGACTGAGAGAACTATGATAAAAGAGTTGGCCTTGAGCCTAATCTGGTATTCAGGCCCTGCACTGTTGCCTTCCCTGCACTTCAGGAACCATCTTGAAGACAATGAACAATTAGACATTTTCCGTTTTTAAGGAACCGCTTGGTGGATGAAACAAAAAGTGGCACCTTCCCCTTCTTTTCCTGTGGGGTAGATATTTTCTCCCTTTTTACAGAAACTCTTCAGTATCTTGAATACCCCATGGTAAGTAAAATATTCCTACTGGCATGTTTCAAGTATATTTTTCCAGCTTTTCGTAAGGTTAATTCAAGAATATCACACAGGGGTATGTCCCAGGACATTGTGGTTTGTCACCTCTGACAATCCAGGGCTTCACCACAGAACAAGTGAAGCATCTTGAGGCAATCAAATATTTGATGCAAAAGGATGCCCTGGCTATGGCAGAAACAGGGCTTAGCACTCTGCCGGGGCTGACATTTGGCTGCCAAGCACTGCTCGAGGGCAAGAGAGGGTCTGTGGATGTGAGGATGTACAAACAGACCCTGGCTAAAGCAGGGACCCCTCCGCTGGACTGCAGCAGTGTGTGCTGGCACAGGAAGCCAGGCCACAGGAATGAGGGGTTGGGCTTAAGGACAGTGAAGGTGAGGAGGTGTAGGGACAGATGAAACTGGACCTTTCCGATTCACAGGCTTCAAAAATCTTTTTTTCAAGGTGCTGAGCGTGCTCTGTTTTACTGCTCCCACAGTTACGTACACAACAGCAACTTGTAATAAGTCATGGGGATCTTTGCAGTTGGGTCTGAGGATGGACACGATAAGCAGTACATTAAACATAACAAAAATGTTATAAGTATTGTTTTAAATAGCATTTAAGTAAGCAGAATTATTTCAAATAAAACAGTGTACTTAGAGGGACCTGACTCTTGATGGAAACACCTAGTCTAGTAAGCCAGGCAAGATTTTTTTCTTATATCCAGTTTCTATTATTTTTTGTTTGTGAGAAGCCTTTAGTACATAGGAGACATCTGAGTCACTGTCTGTCATGAAAGTTAGCTGCTAAAATTTGTTCCGTGGTTTTTCATGAACTGAAAAATTCCGTATTTGTGTTCAAACTAGGAGTCCTGGAGCTTCCTGGGGGAAGAAAAAAAATGAAAGCTTTGGCAGATAATGACAGAATTAATTTATTTTTATGATATTTGTGGAAGTGACCATCTTTAAAATATTTTGGTGGTGGTTTTTTTTTTCTTAAGTGTTAGGTGAATAATCAATGAGTTATTTAGATGCTTTTAGTCTCTAAATATCCTTTGATTTCAACACAAAGAATGAATTTAAACTATATCTAGACACTAGGCTGTATATCCCTTTCCAGTTAACTGTAGTAGATATTAGGGGTGGGGTTTTTTTTCTGGCATTTTCTGCTTAAGAAGGAGTTTTGTAATTTCTTCTCTCAATGCAAAACTCGCAACTTTTTTTTTTTCTTCAAAAATAAGGTGTAATTGATATTAGTAAAATACCTTGGGAATGCTACACCTTTTTTAACTGCTACATGTTGTAAATAATGAAAAGGCACTGAGAGTTTTTCTGGCTGCATGGCTCTGTTTTGCTGTTTGGATTGTGCTATGAAAGATTAGCTGGAAAGACAAAAAGAGGAGGCTGAGGGGATTTGTGTAAATAACCTTTAGCTGTGAATCCTTAGAACTTTTTTTTTTTAATGTCTCTACCCTATAAGATTCATTAACACCAGATACCTTAACAGCAAGTGTAGCTTCTTGGGTTAGTGGTTTTTGTGGCTAGTGCTGTATAATCTGTTTATCTTTACCACTGTGAAATATGACTCCCAATGGGGAACATGAAAATTGTTGCATAATTGGCAGAATTGCAGCTGACATGTTCAAAACACACTCGTCTCCCAAAATAAAAATTCCTTTAAATTACTTTGTTTCAATTTAATATTTTAAGAATTGGTATAAGGTTTAAGCAGCTTTATACAAATACAATTTTCAAATTAATTGAAGTAACACATCAGATTTTATTTCCAAGTGTATGAGGGAAAGCAAATGTCTATGAGTCTAGGACAGTTAACAGATTTAATACAAGAAAATGCTGGTAGCCACTAAATAAGTAAATTTGAGTTAGTATTTAATGTTTTTTTTTGGGGAAAAAAGGATTCTGAAGCCTAAGAAGTCTGAAGAGAAAGTGACTGCATCATTTTCCTCCAGTCAACATTATTAGCACCAAGATAGAAGTCAAACTTCTGACACAGCCTGTTTTTTTATCAGTGGCATGGACTGTAGAAGGATAAGTTCTCAAGGATGTACAGATAACTGTAAGAAAAAGGCTTTGGTTCAGCAAAACTGTTCAATTTGTTGTTCATTCCATAACTCTCAGAACTCCCTGAACATTGCTGGGGGAGGGACAAGCCTAGAGCTGTTTCGTTTAGTGCAGCTTTAGTAGCCACATTACCCAGAGTAATCAATAACAAGACACTAAGGGGACCAACACCTTTTATAATGAGATGGAAGAATTTTCAGCATAACTGCTTACACTTTTTAAAGGCCTGTCACAGAAAAGAAAACCTGTTTTCATCAACAACAGCCTGTTGAAGTTTGGGGGATTTTTTTTTGATTGCTTAAAGCTCTTTTTTCTCTCATTGTCAACAGTGTGGGATCCTTAGTCTACATCCATAATTTGAAACAGCTGAATATTTTCTCATCACAGTGTGCTAGGAGACTATAAAAATACATACGCAATACACAATAAAGCCTTGAAAAACATTATTTGAATGTGCCTAGACAAATTATGTGACTGTGATATTTTTTTCTTCTTTTTGACTTACTTAGTTGAGAAAGATAAAATAGGGGAGGTGACACACTAAGCTAAAATTGTTTATTGTCTGTTTTGGAGATACTGATAATTCCAAAATGCAGGAACTGAAACAGAAATGAAGGAGTGCACCAGCTGGTAAAGCACGAGGCAGCAATGTGTTGGTGAAGAGCTGTGTTGTTAAAATGTATGCTCAGAACTTGCATTAACTTGCCTTGCACATCTGCAGAGGAAAATTACTCACAGCCAATAGTAAAATATACCTATAGAAAAAGATGCAAGATTAAATTAATGTGACAAAATTCAACTCAAGTCCAGAAGGAAAGGGAACTTGGTATTTATTTTAAACAGAACCAATTTCAGACACTCATGTTGAATCTGATAGATTTCACCCAGCTGTGTTTTCACACCCACATGCTCACAAGCACCAAGAAGCCCATGTCAAAGCAGCCACTCCAGGCTGGCTGGAGGTCCCCATGGGAGAGAAAAGGAATGGTGACCCTTGAGTAAGTTCCATGTGTCTGGGGTTCTTCCTTGGCAGTGGAAAACTTGCTCATTGTGCTGGTTTGGGCTGGCATGGAGTTAATTTTCTTCACAGTATCTGGTATGGGGTGGTTTTGATTTGTGCCTGACACGGTGTTGATCACTCAGGGATGTTTCAGCTGTTGCTGAGCAGTCCTTGCACAGAGTCAAGGCCTTTTCTACTCTCAGCCCACCAGGGAGCAGGCTGGGGGTGCACAAGGAGCTGGGAAGAGGGGTCACAGTCAGGANCTGGCATGGAGTTAATTTTCTTCACAGTATCTGGTATGGGGTGGTTTTGATTTGTGCCTGACACGGTGTTGATCACTCAGGGATGTTTCAGCTGTTGCTGAGCAGTCCTTGCACAGAGTCAAGGCCTTTTCTACTCTCAGCCCACCAGGGAGCAGGCTGGGGGTGCACAAGGAGCTGGGAAGAGGGGTCACAGTCAGGACAGCTGATCCCAAATGACCACAGGAACATCCCACACCATATGACATCGAGCTCAGGAATTAATCTGGAGGGAAGGTAGGTCAGCCAGAGCAGCAGTTGCTTGGGGACTGGCTAGGCATCTGTCACTGATGAGCAATTAGGCTTTTGGCAACACTTTTTTTGATTTTTGGCTTTTTTATCTTTGCTTTCTTTGCTCGCTTTTTTTTAGCTTTTTTTCTGTTTGTTTGTTTGAAGGGGGGCATGGTGGTGATTTGGTTTGGTTTTGGTTTTTTGTTTTGTTTTCTTTTGTTTTGTTTACCAAATTATGTTTATCTCAACCTCACAAGTTATTGCCCTTTTACCCTTCCGGTTCTCTCCCCTACCCCGTTTGGAGGGGGATGAACACGTGAGGCCTTTGTGGGGCTGAGCTGTCTGCCGAGGTTAAATACCAGATAAAAATACCAGAGCCACCCAGGTATTTGTATCCTTCAGCTAGTACAAGGTGATGTGCCATCGTGATCTTGCTTACCTCATCACCCATAAATCACAGGGAGGGTTGTTACCTGTGTGTGTTTCCTCTTTTAGTAACCTTATGGCCTTTTTCCATGCTGGGATAAGAGGCAGTGGGCTCACACAGTGCTGGAACCCTGATGCCATCCTCCTGCTATCAGACTTCGGGTCCTCTGCTGACAAGTCATCCTGCCATGGCCTTATCAGAGCTCATGTCTCCTGGCCTTGATGTAAACAGCACATTCCTCAGTATTTACTAGTTTAATTGCTGTTAGTCATGTCCTCAGTTATCAATTCATGCTGCTCCTTGAAACTGTGCTGTTGCTTGTGCTTTCACTTAAATAATTCTCACTCATATTTCACTCAAACCATTCTTAATGTCTCTGTTTCAGCTCCCTGGAGCTCTGTGTCATGGGGAGGCCTTTATAACAGGGCTGTATCCGAATGTTGAAGTACAGCCTGGCAAATGTTTTTAGAGACCATTGATGGAGTCTTTCTACAAGACTTCCCAAACACCTTGGTCATAGTTGTGATGGTCTCCCCTGTCCTGGGTGACCCCACACTGTGCAGAAAAGTCCAGTTTTCCAACCCGCCTTGCTGAAAGAGTAGTCTGGAGTCGTCTGCTCGTGTTCTCAAGGCAGTTTATTAGTTCCTTATAAAAAGTAGATTTCTCTGTCCTGCCAGGGACAACACGTAAGGCTTCCAGAGACACACTGTGCCCGCCCTGGGTCAGCTTTGTTCCTTTATAATACCACCTACGTAACCTTTATTTATAACTATTTTCCAATCACTATCATCTGGATTGGACTCTGTCTTTTCACTCTAAGCCAGTCCAAACGTGCCAACATCACCAAGAAGATGGAGGTTATGAAGAAGAGGAAAAGATAACATGCCACATGTAAAAATTCTCCATCTTGTGCCTCAGGCCCCCCCTGTACAGATATTCAACCCCCTTGTACAGGGCTTCAAACCCCTCTGGACATACACTTTAAATTTTTCTTATAATTTATAACTACTACTATTTTTCTATCTAAGCTTTTGTGACCTGAAATTCTTTATACAAAGTTGATAACTTGTTCCATAGATTAAGATCAAAGCCACAGGCATTCTCAGTATCAATCCAGGGTCTCTGACACCTCTGGCAAAGCTGAAAAGCCTCCTGAACAGGGTTTGGGTCATTCAAAGGTGCCATAGGAACCCCCTGGGTTCCAACAATAGTGATCCTATTCAACATTTTCACTGGTATTCCAGAAACAAATGTGACAAAACCCTGCCTTTTTAAATTGCATGAAAACAAAGGTCAGTCTCTTCTGTTTTAGTTACACCATACCTTTAAACATAGTATGCTAGTGTCTATTCTAGTGTTATCACCTACAGAGTTGTGCTTCCAGGAACAGGGAAAAAAACTTAAATATATATGTCATGTCTTGGTAAATATCACCAGTGAAATGGATTTAGAGAATCTTCTGAACATGGAGCTTCCCATAAACAAACTCCTAATTTAATTCTGTGGCAAAGAGAACTACTGCAGTAAGTGGATGTAAACAGAATGTGTTGTGGTGGTTTTATCCCCTGTCCTACAGAAGCTGTGAAACCAGTGTTAAACCACTCTGTTACTAGGTCAACACTGGGGCTGAGGTTTTAAGATGTTGTACTGAAGAATTTATTTAAGAGACACAAAAATTCATATTCAAGGAATATGTGGTAGGAGATCTGGGGGACAGCGCTTCAACTTAGTAAGTAGAAATTTGAGGAGTGTACAACCCAAAACCAGATTTTTCTAAGTGAATAGAGAATGCTGCGAGGCTTTTTTTGTTTGGTTCAGGAAGACATATTAGAGATTGGATACTGAAGCAAGGCAAATTCAGATTAGAAATTCAAATCAGATTCTTAATCCCTGTCAGCAACTACGTTACCACTATCAGTGGTGCTGAATTCCAAAGGTATTAATACAGTGTTGTTTAATTGCAGTTTTATTTCAGGTATGGTTAACCTGTGGTTTAGATCTACTGGTCTCTCTTAGGTCTAAGTGCTAAGACCAAAATGTGAAATCCTGAAATCACTAGCTGTCCTAAGCTAACATTGGTCACTGTAAACCTGTTCTGTTTCATGGCCATTTTATAACAATGTTCTGGAAAAACAGAGGAATGCAGTCTATGACATGATAATTTCAGAAAATGATCTTCTTGTTGACTGGGTTTTAACTCAGAACAGCACATTGGTGCTTATCATAGGACTTGTGTTCAACAGCCAGATTTCAGCCTGGCGTTAATCACAGCAGAAACTTGTACCACAACCACTAGTGAAGCAGTTTCCAGGCAAATACATCCTAATCTTTCTAGTGTTTGAAGTGATTTGAAATTTACAAATAAAGAAATTCTTCTGATGCTTCTTTGAGAGAACAGTGTCTTGCATGAACATTCTAGAACTTCAATTTTGTTCTTTTCTATGCCTCCACTTTTCAGGTAGCAACAAGAAACTTTTTCTCAGTTTTGGGTGGTACTTATCAGCTTCTATAAGACAGGTGTATCATGAGGTCCATCCAGCATGAAAGCTGTATTTTGTCTCATCCTGTTAAAAGCAACAAAGTCCTGGGCTGAAGTTCTTAGAAGCTGCAGTTCCTTAACTGAATTTCACCCATTATATGTCTTGAGTCCTGATTGGTCATTTTTAAACTGTTCAAACTTCATGTAGCCATTTAATGATGTCCTGGGAATGGCTGCAAGTTCTTGTAGCTGTTCTTGTTCTGGCTCAAATTCCAGGTATCTGACTGGGGCTCTACTGCAAACTAAGTTCATTTAAATTATAAGCATGTGACTAAATTTGCAGTATACTTTGTTGTCTTCTTTAATTGTAAAAGCTAGTTATTGCAGTGTGGTCCTCTTTGAGCATGTAAGTAATTTTGGGGTTTTTTTTCCCCTTCTACCAAATTGCAAGCCAAGTACACAGGATATTACATCAGAGTTATTTGTCAAACAGTTACATATTTGATAGGAAGCATTTAAATTCAGCATATTTCAACACCATTTACTTAATCCATTTATTTTGTATATTTAATTTTTTTTTTATTCTTTTAATTAAGACTAATATGTATCAGCTTGACTCTATCCTAACCTAATTATATCACTATATGTAAATTAAGACATGAGCAGATCTCCCTCCTTTCCTAGCAGGATGTGTTACATTGCCATTAAATTTTACAAATTCCTGCCCAAAACCTGCACTAAATTGTTCTTTCCCTTTTTTATGTATTGCATGCCATTTATACATACAGTTGTCATCAGAACCATTTTTCAGGTCCTGTATTTAAGAATACTGATATATATTTTATTTATTTATTGGAAATATTAGCATCTTACTATCACTAGATCACTAATATTACTAGAATATTCTAAGTTGGAGGAGACCCACAAGGATCATAAGAAGGATCATCCAGCTTCCTGACTTTTCCTCAGGCCTGGCTTCTCCTTTACTGAAACCTTAATTCTTTAAAACCTCGTTGCTAGGAGAACTGAATCACTACATAAAAGACTGGCTGTGTTTCATCATCTCTGTTCCTTCATACCAGATATGTCAAACTGCTGTTAAAAAAACAAAACCACAACAAAATAGTGAGGTGCTACAGTGAAAGTTAAATGGCACCTGTCTAGCCCAAATAATTTAAAACACAAATAATATGATTCCAGCTTCACCCCGATACAAAATGTGGCAGCACCTGTTAGGAGGATGTGGCAATGGTTTCATACTCTACAGCTGCATTGCATAACAGCAGGAGGGGAAAATACATGTTTAATCATGAGAGTGGAAAAGAAAAGTCAGGTGCAGCGTGTCCCTTCTGCCTGGACTGACCTTTCCACCTGACTTCTGACCCAGCTCACTTTCAGCAGCCTGGCTGCTGAAATATTTTTGGTTCTGTCTGTATTGTTGCTTTCTTTAGATAAAGTCCACTGGTCTTTCTCCTCACCAGTCCATCTGCAAGGCCCAGTCTCTGAACACTCCTTTTTGGCCATTTCTCATTCTTTTCAGATCTTTTCAGTGGCGTTCCAGGGGAAGAAAAAAGGTAATTTTCCTCCCTGTGGATAAACCCTTTAGCCAAAGTCCTTTGCTGTGCTCAGCTGCTCTTTCAAAGCACATGTCAGCAGCACTGATGTTCAAACAATTGTTATGGTCAGCACCAGACAGAACATCTTCTTGATACATCGTGGTTCAGCTCATCATGTTTGTGAGCTAGATACAAATATGTTGAACTGTGCACTTGTACTACAATGATGTCCTAAACCTCACCTCAATCCATTCTGAACATGGGTATCTTGCACCAGAAATGTCTCTTCCTGCTTTTTAATAACCCCATACAGCAAATGGGGGTGTTAGTGAGGATCCTTGGTGGGACAGCATCCATCTCTGCACAAGATTTCTGAACATACTGCAGTTTTTTTCTGCGGTAGGCAATGTTTACCCTATGAAAAATATCTGGGGTCTCAGGTGAGTGCAATTGAACACTTTTTAATTTTTTTTTTCTGGAAAGGTTTATTGGCCTTCAGAGGAACTCGCCAAAGGTTATTGGATGGAGTGTTTCAAGCCCTGGGCAGACACCCAGCATCAGCTGTTACCAAGTGAAGCATAAAGGAAGAGGTCAGTGTGAATATTAATAAAACCAACCATGGATGAGAGGCAGTGTTAGAAGTTCAAGTTGGCTGATAACAGAAAGAATAGGTCGTTTTATTAGGATGCAGGATGTGCTCATTGTCTCCAGGAACTGCAAGTGAATGGATATGGCAGCAAGAGGATGATACTTTGTTCTTTAACCATATTTTCTCACCCCCTTTTAAGAGTGTTCTCAAAACCCAAATAAAATCTGTTTCAATATGAGGCTTAATGTATCTGGGATACTTCTTTTTGGGACACACCAATAAGTAATAAAGAGGTGGTAATAGACAAGCAATGTGATTTTATCAAGAAAGGAAATTGCAAAGTACAAAACAATTCAATATGTACACTGAAATGAAAAAGGCACTTCTGTTCCTTATGGAGAGACTGTAAATAAACCATTTCTGCTTGGGCATACTTGATGTTTTACCATAACCAAAAGAGAGGTATTGCTGCAGCAGTAGCAGGACTTGGTAAAAAAAGCACTTCTGATCAATACTATATTAGTGTAAAAGAATTTTTAAATGTCCTTGAGACTGCTATTAAGAAAGCACTGGTTTCTTGTAACAATATACAAGGTTAAATATGTAACTTAAGAGTTTTAAACTCCAGTATTGAAACAGATAAACGTGGGCCCTATTCTAGTACTTGCTTTGTCTGAAGCTTCAGCAATTTTGGATGGATAAACCTGGATTAACTTCTGATACACAAAGTATCAGTTCTCAGCCACTTCGGTTCAAGCAATTTCAGAAGCTGATGCTACATTTGCTCTCCGGAAGATGATTTTACAGCCTATTACAAAAATGTTCAAGAGTTTTAAGGCCTTTCCATAAAAACAAGCCCACAATTTTAGGCTTTTACTTAAAACAAGCTAGGAGTATTTTAAACAGCTTTGCTTTTGACCAAATGTAATTGCTTGTTTATGGAAGAAAGCACTACATATCAGGCTAATCTGTTCTGCATCAGTTTCCAAACAAACAAAAAATAGAGCAATTAATTCTGCTTGCATGCCCTTCCCCCCCCCCCCTTTTTTTTTTTTTGTTTTGCCTTTCAGTATAGATTATAGGGAAAGATTGCTCTGCTTTTGCATCATGAAGGCACTGTTTCTGTTATAGAAAATGTTTCCTGCATATGCAGTGTATCTGTTGGCTAGGTTGAGCAATTTGAAATCTTTCTTTTACAAGGTTTTCATGTAGCATGTGTGTGGGATCACTAGATTTACAATGCACAAATTGATGATCTCATTATAAGCAGACTTAATGTTTTAGGATGCAAGGTATCATCATATTATACAGATTTTTTACGGTAAAGAAGTAAAAAATTTAAGTGTGAAAATCTGATTAATATCTGCAAAGATTCATAGCTGTCCTGTTTTTACAGACAGAAGAATTTAGACGATTCACTGAAGTGTCAGTGTATCAATAGCAAAGAAAGAAATAGCAAAGCTCTGAACCCGTTTTCAACCTATTAGGCCTGTTACTGTCTGATTAATAACAGCTCTTTCTGTAAAACTTGTTCATTTATAAAAATGGACAGTCAAAAAATAAATACACACTCTGCAAAGTTTGACAGCTCAGGAAGCAGTGAAAATCAAGTCTTGCTCAATATATGGAGCAAGATATAACCTTTGAATTGGCAACATATTATCTTTAAACATTTAACCTACTATAAAGGTAGTAGCAGGTTTTGTGATCATTACCCTCTCCTTACCTAGCAGCCGTGCTTTCCAGAAGTACCCTGAGCTCAGTGAGGTGCTGGAGTGCCTCCAGAGAAGGGCAACAGAGCTGGTGAAGGGTCTGAAATCTATGTCCCATGAGGAGTGGAGGAGGGTTGTGGGATTATTTATCCTGGAGGAAAGGAGGCTCAGGGAAAACTTCTCACTTCCTACGACTACCTGAGAGGAGAGGGTGGGTGGTCTCTTCTCCCAGGTAACAGGTGACAAGAGGAAACGGTCTCAAGTTGCAACAGGGAAGGTTTAGACTGGGTATTAGGAAAAAATTCTTCACTGAAAGGGCTGTAACACATAGGAACAGGCTCGCCAGGGAAGTGGTTGAGTCACCGTTCCTGGAGGTATTTAAAAGATGGGTAGATTCTATGATTCTAAGAAGTGGAAACTGCAAGAGCTCAATCATGTAATACCTTTATTCTCCTTCCCATTGCAACCTTCTCTCAGCAAAAGGATTTTAGGCAGAAAGTGAGAGATTGCAATTTGATTTTCAATCTTATGAGAGGAGCAGGGAGAAACAAAGATAAAAAGATTCACTGGTGGAAAGGAATCCATCTGCCAGGACTAGGGTTCTTTAAAACACCTGAAAATAGATGTTTCCATCCTGAGCTGCTAAAAAAGCGAGTCTCTGCTTACTCTTTTCAGGACAGCTTTCAGCACCAGTATTACAGTAATTTTGCAGTATTGCAGTCATTTTAATTACAGAACTAAAATTTCTGTGTTGCTGATGCTGCTTTTTTGATGGGGAATGTGCTACAACACCATAGACAATCATTTGTTTGTTGGTATCTCCAGGAGATGTTTCTGACAAAGGGACTATGTTTCAACACATGTACATAAAGATGTACTTAAAAGAAAGAAATGGCTGGGTGTATTCCAACAAGGAGTGTAGCCTGAGAAGGAAGAAGCCCAACCATTTTGAGGAGCAGTCAATAAGCTCCCAGGCTTTGCTTTTGTCCTGTCATGAATATATTCTTACAGACTATGTTCAAGTATCTGTGGGGTTTCCTCTGAAATTCACACTCCAAAGTTTTCAGCCTAACAAGTGGATTAATCTGACTGTATTTACAAAGTTATTTGTAGATAGAGACTGAAAAAACTGTTGGTACACTTTGCCCCTTACAAAGGAAAAACACAATTGTTGAAATACTTAAAATAAACACTATTCACTTCATCCTTAGAAAAAGTATTAACTTTCATGGTAAAATTCTTAATGATTTCCTAAAATAATATTTCCCTTCATTAAATATGTTCCCTGTAATTCTGCATAACAGCATTGCTCAGTGGGAATATGCTGCTTCTCTTCTCTGTCTGGTTCCTCTTGGATGACAGTTTCCTGTTCCTTGGCAAAGTTTCTGCTGGTGAGGGAAGCAGTAAGTGACCCAGCAACATGTTATGCTGACAAGTAGATTATTTATGTGCTGCAGTTTCAGTTTATGAAATATATTATGTAATTTCAGGTGGTTTATGTACTGTTGTATTGTGACCTTTATATTGAATGCATTTTACTCAGATGCCTTTGCAAGAAGGAAAAAGCAGTCATTGGTTGCATTTCTGTTGTGGTTTGTGCTCTTTCTTTCTTTCTTTCTTTCTTTCTTTCTTTCTTTCTTTCTTTTCTTCTTTCTTTCCTTCTTTCTTTCTCCCATTCTCCTAAGGGGAAAATGGGTTCACCTATTGGATTTGTTTACACTTCCTGCAAAGTAATAGCAGGTGAGAAAGTAAGAGGACCTCCCTGTTCTAGCAGCTGACAGAACAAAGTAATTGGATTATGTTGTGCTGCTTATTGGGAATCAGTTGCTCAGGAGTGTCAAGAACAAAGAAAGTAAGAATATAAGTACATAAATCAATCCTAACATGTCTTTTTGCTAATTTGTGGACAAATATCACAAAAATAGGGAGACTACCTAGAAAAGGTTAGAGGTGCTACTGGAAAAGACCAAGGAGAAGTAGAGAGGCAGGGAAGCACTCAGGGGTACTGCAGTGAACAGGTCAATTAAACCTATTGAGCCCTGGATGCTGTGATCTTTCAATAGCAACAGAACTGACCAAGATTTCTATACAAATACAAAAATTTGCTTTATAGAGACTTCATGAGGGAGTGGCAAGATAAATGAATCTGTTAAAATCCAATTGCACATTAAAATCTGTCAGATACTGCTGTTAAAGTTTTCATTTAAACTTGAACAATACAAAGGATTAGTGAAAAAAGGAAGCTTTGCAACCTGTGGTGAAAATATGAATGTGTAAATAACATGAAAATCCATTTCAGGAGGAAGGAGTCCATCTGCAAACTTCTAACAGGGCTTCAACAGGTAGACAGTGTCAGCTCTTGGTCTCCAGCTGCAGAATTTCCACACTGGAAAATGTGTCTCTAGAAAATTATATGAATTTGTCCTGTTCCCTGACCTCAAAATATGTTATTTCCACTGTGGACATTGATGTCATCCGAAGTCAGGTGTGCTTTGTACATCAGTGCTGCCTCACCCGCCCCAAAAATGATACATAAAGTCAAAGGATGTTAGAATGATTTCCCGTGAAAAAGTGAGCATCCAATCTTGTAAAATGGTTTATTTGGGGGTGGTGTGTGTGTGTGTGTTGGGTGCATCACTTAAAAATAATCCCTTAAGTGTCTTCACAAGTTAAATACAAATCTCATCAGTTCCTAAATACTGTGTCAGTTTAACTCCAGTCTTTTAACATCTGCTTGAGTCAAAACATATTGGTCAAGAGATGACACTTGTACTTGCGTGGTCCAGTCAACAACATGATTCATGTTGTAGGGCTGGTTGCTTAAGTTGACAAGATAATCCAGCCAGCTCTACCTAGCAGCTGCTATGTTGCTGACACTCTCATGTGCTCTCCTTATAAAAAAAAAGAAGCTGAACACAACTTGGCTAAAAACTTGCCAGAACTGAAAGTTCAGCAGACACAATGCAATGAGAAGATAAAAAGTTGACTCAAAAATGTCAGGTCTCACAACACAGATCTGAAGTTTTAGAAGAAAAGCGGTGTGGCAGTACAAAGAAAAAAACTACTGAAGAAAAGTTTGGATGGTTTCAAGACAGTTTGAACAACATTCAGCATCCTTGCACTGCATTAGGTGAGAGAGGGTGATGCTCTGTGTCAGGCAAATTCAAATTTAACACAAAGAAAAGCAGAGGTACATAATTCAGAATAAAAAAAGCTTTCACTACTCAGTGAAAGCCTTGAATCCTAGCTTGGGTGAAGGATACTCATACACTTTTTTTTTTTTTCTTGAATACAATCACATACTTCAAGGATAGAAACAGGTGTTTATTTGTAGTAGAAAGCACTACGTAAAGGCTTTGAATCAGGAGCTCTTTTTGTTCTGCCCTACTTCCCTTGCCAGCTGCCCTTAATACTTATGTTAACACTCCTATTTGTCTGCCTCACATACCTGCTGGGAGTGCCCTCCCTTGGCAGGGAGAATCTCCCAGCCCAAAGGATGTATTTCGCAACATCTGACCATAAATCAGCATCAAATCAGGGATTACTGTGTGTGTGCTTGCATTGCAAAGGCACAACACAACGAGTGCTCTGCATTTGGCTGTGCCTGTGGTACAAAGACTTAGACTGAAGGCTGGATCCACAAAGGCCTTTCACACATGGAAGGGATGGTCACACCTCTAAGTCCAAAGAGAAGATTTTGAGCACCTCCTTGCAACTGTCAGCTAAGGCTGGTTTCCATACAGACCTGCATTTCCAGAACCAAGGTTCCCTATTAAATCCAGGCTTTGCACAAAAGATTGCCTTCAGATTCCTCAAGGGGAAAACCCGTGGAAGGAAACAGCAGTAAAGGTGTTGTCAGGATGGAGATGGATATAAAGAGAACTGGGCAAGGGCTAAATCTGGCTCTACCAAGGAAGCAGTGTTATCAGAGTAAATGCAGGGAAAGCATTTCAATCAGAGTTATCAACCTTAAGTTATGTTTTTGACAAAAATAAAAGGAACAAACCCATATCTTGGCAGGAGTGACTTCACAATGTGCTGTTTACCATTAACTCATTAGGTCTACATCTGCCATATTAGCTAACTTTGCATGTTGTCACAGGCACTGGTAACGAGCCAAAGACTTTTGCCATCAGTGTGGAGCAGCCCCAGGTAAATAGAGTTCACTTATTTACTTTATTTAGGTACAAGTCTGAACTCTACTTCCCGCTCTTCTACTCTACCCTCCACCCATGTTCAGTGAGTGTGCCAGAGAAGCCGTGTCCCCTGTGTGCCACAGCACATGAACTCTTATCCTTTTTCTGGAGACAATTACTTTGAATGCTGTTGAGCTGGGCTGGCTGGCTGGGTTGGTAGAAACTTCTTTCTCTGCAGGCCCCTCATCTGGTTTAGCAAACTGCTGAAGAAGCAAGTCCATATGCTTTGGGACCAGAGTTGCTCCTTGCGCACAAATTGAGTGAGCATCTCAAATACCAACCTGTGTCACTATGTGTGCGCAGCACCAGCAGCTGGATTGCTGGTGCTTGAAAGCACCTGAACTGCTGCAGACCCCCTCTCAGAGACCCCTGGTGCCTCCTTCCCAGCAGTCCCCATCTCCTCCAGACCATCCCACCTATTTTTTGCTCTGCTAGCAAAATATGACACAGCACATGAGAAAAGTCAGAGCAAACAAATCACTTTTCCCCCTGAGATTCTCTATCTGGAAAGCAGGACAAAGCTTTTCTTGAAAGGATGTATAATCTTGGGAGGAGTAGTTACTGGGAAGTGACAAGTGTTAGTGTTTGGCTACTGACATCATGAAAGCCAAATGGATTGTGGTTGTAGAGCAAGATCCATTAGCCTTTGTTTAGAATGAATGAATGTACAACCTCACTCAGTTTGCAGCATCCAATGCAGTATTGGCTATCCCATGATGAGCTGCATACCCCTGCAAATTCTTTATCCTCACTACAATTCTTCCAATCTAAAAAAAAAAAGAAAAAAAAAAAAAAAGTAAAAAATCTATTAATATTTATAAATCACACATAATCTGAACAGATAGTAATTTGCCCTAATTTTCTTCAATCTTAATTCAGATTGTTAATCCTTAAATAATGAATAGTTGTTATCAACTGTTTGATATTATGGACACACCTCACCAGCTCCTCTGAAACGACTGTGATCTTCCTTCCTAGGAGATGCAGGGAAACAATCTTACAGACTGAGCTACAGCTACAGCTTTTAACTGAGCCACATGTGGAAGGATCCCTCCTGTGGAAGGATCATTGCAGCGGGGACCACACAGCCTGGGGGGTTCCTGCAGAGCCCTGATGGAAACCGTTTGACACAGGTCGTGGAGGCCCATTAAGGAGACCTGCGCTGCTGGACCTTGAACTATCTAGGAAAGAAGGACTGGTTTAGGATGTGAGAGTAGCCTTGGTTGTGGTGACCATGAGATGGTGGAGTTCAGGATCCTGTGCTGAAGAAGCAAGCCAGTATTCTATTACACCTTGAATATATGCTTCTGTGAGTTTAGAGTTTTGTAGGAAAAAGCAGAAATGCATTTCTGCATTTTTTGTTTGCTGAGTATTTAACAGCCCTGCTGTGCTCAGTGTTCTAGAAAGGAGCCTCACTGGGAAACCTAAATCCTTGAGAATCCTTTGAATTCTACCCCTCCAACAAGTACAACATAAAATAGCCCCACAGAGATCAACCCTGTGGCATCCACTTACTAGAGGACAGCAGAAGCTGATCCACCTCAGAAGCAGCTATGAAGCAATTGTGTGTGCTTCTCTCTCTCTCTGTGGGACAAATTAAAATGTGTGAAGCTTTTGTGGATTAATAGAGACCTTAATATTGAAAGATAACTTGAGTGAAAGCCAGGGTGACCCAACTAGTTCCTTTATCCCAAATTTTTGAGAAAACGGGTGTTGTTCCCTAATTTCTACATCCCACTTTTATTTTGCTTTCTAGGAAGAAACATCAAAGGCCAATTCTTTTTTTCAATTAATGCATGAGTCTATATAAGGTGTTCCTGGGAACTAACCTTTTACTACCACTGGCCATGCAATGGGAAGTTTCCCATTGTTCAAGAAAGAAATGACATCTTTAGTTCCATCCTTCAACAGAAAACGGTGGTAATGGTAATATCTCCATTATTTCTGCAGATGAATGAGCCATCTAAGGTTTCAACATTCTTCGCTGCCTTACAGATTGCTTGTTTTGCTGGAGTAACCATAATAGAGAAATGCAATGCTGCCTGTGCTGTGTGGCCATATATGTATATCCCGCTGAGAAGTGATACATGACTAGCACTAGCTGTGTCAGTGGAGCTCATACAGCAAGATTTATGTTTCTTACTGGAGAGCTTGCTATAAATATAGCTATAAGCACCTTCTCATATTTTATCTTAAGAATTTATTAACAAATTTTTACAGTCAAGGGTACAGGTAACTGCTAAGAGGTTAGAGATCCTTTGAGTAGATTACCCCCATATAGATACAGTTTAAGAAATCCAGGTTCAGCTGTAGTCCTGTATGACAAATCAGAGCAGCTTTCTTTAGCAGTTCTTTAGTGCTGACTGTAGATATTCCAAATTGCAATGCATTGCAATGCTTGTTTGATTTGTACCCAAGCTGAAATGAACCTGTTCAGCAGCCAGGTAATCATTAAGTGCATGCCATAGAAAATGCTATTGGATTGGTTGTGTAAACCAGAACGTACCACTGTATCCTCAAGCCTCAAAGCAGGAGTTTATTCTTCTTTCAGAAAATTTCTTTTTTGGAAATGTCTGCTAATATTTTGCTGTTTCTGCATTCTGAGTTCATTCAAGTCTTAGTAACATGTAACTTCCCTTACCTACTCTTCTTGTCAGCCTCACACTCTGGCTCTTCTTCTCATGCTAAATTTCTCATCCATTTATTTTGCGTACGTGGCTCAGTAGGTGCATACATGAAATGTACATCATGTGTTGATGGGCGTTCTCCTAGCTTTCCCTATGGCTTGGTGGCACAGATGGCACACGAGACAGACATCTGCTGTGGACTGACCAAGTGACGGGCAAAGTGGGTCATAGAAACACAGACTCACAGAATGGTTTGGGCTGGAAGAGACCTTAAACTACTTCTAGTTCCAACACCCTGCTTTGGGCAGGGACAGCTTCCATTGGACCAGATTGCTCAAAGCCTCATCCAGTCTGGCCTTGAACACTTCCAGGGATGCACCGACAGCTTCTCAGATGCATCAGTCCATGGGAGCCACAGGTCAGAAATCCATAGAAACCGGTGGCAGCAGCAGTCTAGGAAATCTGTTTCCTTGGTTTGAGAGGAGGGAAGGAGGCAGAAAGCTGCCAGCCTGTATGCGTGTATTCCACTTACTTTCTTACAAAGTTTTCCATCNGAACACTTCCAGGGATGCACCGACAGCTTCTCAGATGCATCAGTCCATGGGAGCCACAGGTCAGAAATCCATAGAAACCGGTGGCAGCAGCAGTCTAGGAAATCTGTTTCCTTGGTTTGAGAGGAGGCAGAAAGCTGCCCTCCACACAGCGTGTATTCCACTTACTTTCTTACAAAGTTTTCCATCGCTCTGTCGACATAAAAGGTACAACGTGGAGCTGACAGCACTGCACAGCGCTCGGTTCAGCTGATGGCACTGTCCCGGTGC
>VXBU01018285.1:4331-20276 GCA_013400315.1 Bombycilla garrulus | reverse complement strand
CCTTTAATGAAACAATAAAAGACACAAATACTGAAAACCACTCAAGATCCTCATTCCAGATGTAATCCATTAACAAGACCAAATTTAAAAAGCAATACAAATAATTTAGAACACGGCCGATAAAAACATTAGCACAAAGTTTATATAATTTTAAAACCATCAGGAATCCCACACACTGGTAACTAAAGGTGTTAATAATTTTAACAAGTCACCATATTTCCTTGTTTACATATCAAAAGTACTACATTTTACTGAAGTTTGTTACTATGCATGAAACATCATTTCAGTCTTACTTCATTAAAGTGGAAAGTGAAATTCTTTGCTATGCACATATATTTGAAGTTCAGTTTATTTCATTTTTTGTATCTAGAACTGGTTTCTCAAAGATATATGATACATGAAACTCAAAAATCCACACTAACACGTACTTAAAGAACCCCTACACTAAAACAATTGTGGTTGTAACTGAAATATTATGAACTCTTTAACTCTAATAAAAAGTAAATTATGTAAAATTACAAACCTTGGTGTAGCCTTCTGGATTGACTGTCTTTTATCATCTAAGGTACAGTTTGCCAGTTTCACTGAAGCATTCATTGAACCATCCGATAACATTTTCAGAGCGGCTGACATGAGATCCAATTTAAACTCTGCAAGCTTCAAAAGGTCATCTCTCTGATCCAAACTGTTAACCTGTTTAAATGGAACATTTGTAGATTTTGTTACAGGTACCAAAAATAATATATAGGTGTGATACACGGTTTATTGTAACTAATGGTATTTTTAATAATAAAAAATTAAATAAACACGCTACTAATTCTAAAGACAGCAACAATCAGTAACGTACAAGAGAAAACTTTGAAAGAGCAAAGCTTTGGCCTTCTACCATCTTGCTAAAGTAAGCTTACATAAGTGAGAAATGTAAGTTACAAAAACAAATAAATTACAAACTTTAACTTTCAAATTTTAAAAATATTTTTTAANAGAATCTTTCCCCACCATTTTGAGTGTGTCCATGTACCCATCTCTACATGTAACTAATGAATATGTTTCATTCCTCTGCAAGTTTCTTCCCAAACTATATTTTAAGTTAATATAAATTTTCATCAGATTTTTAGTCAGGTGACAGAAGACGCCGTGTATTATATGCTACCACTTGTTATTCTATTTCTTGTAGTTAATCTGCCAAGCAATTTAGCTAGAATAGCTGTTCTCTCATTTCCATAATATTTGTTATTATTGCTAGAACATACTTTCTCTGCCATAAATTAAGTTATTCTTGTTCAGAATTTCCAGGACTGTAGGCAACCTGAAAGCTGTTGACTTCTCTTTATAACCAAAATTATACATACCTGTTTTGAATTTGAACTATACAACACTAAAGTCAGAGAGTCAAATCTGAAGTCCAGTTTTAGTGTTGTTTTTATTTTCATAGGTGAATGCAATTCCACCACAGCTGATGTCACAACAGTTACACCTTTCAGGAATCAGAAAAATGGTTAATATTCAGAAAATTACCTGACTGCAAATAAGGAAAGAAACAAAACAAAATATCCTTACTTATGATCATAAAAACAGCAACTTCTTTTTTTCTCCACATGCAAATCCATCCACACTTAGCATGTGTTTTTCATGCCTTATGGAACTACTTTTGGCAAAATCACACAATATTTGAGAATATAAAACACTCCCCTTACTTAGTCTACACGAGAATTTTACCATCTTTAAAACACAAATTTACAATTTCCCTTTAATATTACCTGGTACTGTGTGCAAGAGTGTTACAAAGAATACAAATTTACTTTCATCCTCATTTGTTTATCTGCCACATTGTTTTCATATTTAATAAAGGAATTCAACAAAAGATGGTTTTCTTAACTTTACTTGCTTTTCTTTTTGTGTGTGTTGAACAGTCAATGACCAGTGACATGATTTGAGAATAGGAACAACTTTCAGGGGTGTCATCATTACAACAGAAAAACAGATCTAAATCAGAATAGCAACAAAAACACCATATACAGGAAAGAGAGTTAAAATGGCAGCTTTCCAAAGCTGGTTTGGAACAAATGCAGTCGACAGACTTTTAAGTGTTGTCTTGCGTTATGGCCAGTAAAACAAGACCCTTAAATTACATGTCATGCTCCAAAACTCACTACAGTGGCTCAGTTGCTCCTGCTCCTAATTACTGTGGGATATAACTCAAACCACAGTAAGATAATAGGTCCACTGGCACTCAACTGACCTCATCAGCCAAGGAGGCACTTAGTGACAGCAGCAACAACAGCAGCCAGTGGCTACATTTGCAGGGCAAAATACCTCAAAGAGCCTGGCAAGGGGTTTCCACAGTCAGGGATACCCAAGAGATGGGAGAGACCCAGCACAGCCCAGGAGCATTCTTAAGTGAGGCCTAAATGGTGAGATAGCCAGAGCAAAGAAAAAGAAAAGGACCTGAGAGTGCTAATCAGTACTGGCTGAACATGAGCCAGCTGTGCCCAGGCAGCCAATGACATCCTGGCCTGTATCAGCAGTAGTGTGGCCAGCAGGACAAGGACAGTGATTGTCCCTCTGAACTCAGCCAGTACTCAAAGTGAGGCCACACTTCAAATCCCGTTTCAGTTCTGGGCCCCTCACAAAACAAAGACATTGAGGACCTGAAACATGTCCGGAAAAGGGCACTGGAACTGCCGAATGGTCTGAAACACAAGTTATATGAGGAGTGGCTGAAGGAGCTGGGGGTGTTCAGGCTAGAGAAAAGGAAGCTCTGAGGGACCCTATTGCTCCCCAATAAGGAGGTTGTATCAAGATGGGGGGCTGTTTTTTTTCCACAGACAGCTAGTGAGTGACAGGGTAAGATGATACAGACTCAAGCTGAGACAGAGAAGGTTCAGGCTGGACATCAGAAAGAACTTCTGCTCAAGAAGGTCTTGGAGTCACCATCGCTGGAAGTGTTCAGGAAGACCTGGACATGGCACTTAGTGGTATGGTTTAGCTTGTGACATGGCGTTTGATCAAAGGCTGCATTTGATGATCTTGGAGGTCTTAGGCAACCTTAATTATTCTATAATTCTACAATATTGGGATACACAAATGAATCTGGCATCCATTTTTAAATGCAATTCCAACAGAAGCCATATATTGACAATACCTAAAAATGCCAGATGAAGGTATTTTAGAAAATACTACCTGCAGAGTGCTGAGAAGTACCATGCATTTCACTGGAATTACTAGTTGCTGCATCCAATTCTGGCAAAGCTGTTGATGCACCAGAGCCTTCACCTGCATTTTCATTTAGTGTCCTCAGTATTGTGGTAATATCTTCCTGACTGAGAATTAGCTTTAAAAAAGATTGGAATGGAAATCAGAACAAAACTGTTTGCATAACTTTTGGTAACTAAAATCTAAGCTTACAAATAAACAGATATATCAAATTAATCTTATCTGAGTCTGTTTAGGACACTGAACATTTTTCTCTAATTCACAAAACTCCTTACAGTAATTTCTAGAAGTAAGGAGTCAGCCACACATTATTTTGTTTTCATCCACAAACTTTCACTACCAAGTTGCAATTTAGAAACTGGAATGTCAGAATACCTACATACAGTTTGACTTACAGGTGACCAAAATTTTTATCTGCATTTAGTCACAACGCACTTTACAGCAATAGTTTCTTTACAGAAATACTTACAAGTTCTATTTCAAAATCTGGCAAATTGTTTTTCCTCACATACTTCACAAGCTTTCTATTTTTAATGTTAAATTTAAATTATGTTATGTTTAAATTTTAATTTGCATTAAATTTACTTTTTTATGTTAAATTTAAATCACCCTAGGATGAATTTCATCTGACTACATAGATCTGCGATGTCTATGTGAAACAGCAGGTCACTAATAACAATTCAGGCTTGTCATAGGTACAAATTCAGCACTGTTATTGAACAAACCAATAAACAGCAACTTTTCCAATCCTTCATTGAAGGACATTGTCGGGTAAAAGGCTAGAACAGAATAAGAATTTTTAACTAGCAACAGTAATACATAGTACAAAGTCTGCCTTTCACAGACAAAATACAGAGCTTAAATTAGAAAAGAAATCTATTAATTTCCTTTTTCCCCATGAAACAAAAAAATCTGTTTTACCTCTATGTCTTGAAATCAAATAACTTAACTACTGAGCTTAGACTTTTATAGAGAAATGAATGTGTTTTCCACAAATATTTTAACAGCTGTTTTCAGAAACAAGTGCTTACATTCATAGGCTTGAGTCGGCCAGATATTTCAATATCGGGAACTTCATTATACCATGCAGCAGCTAAATTTCGTTCAACAGCTAGCTCCAGATTGACTGGCTGCAGCAACTGTACTTCAGTTTGCAAAGAGTCTTGCTCATAGTAAGATCTGTGAAAAGAAGCAAAATACTCCTAGCCTTCACATATTTTCCATTCTAAAAAACACATTTCTCTCCCCATCCTTTTAAATCATGCTATAAAACTGCCTTTATACTACTCTAAGTAGCTCTAGTTGAATCATTACTCCCCCAAGTATACCTCCTTCCTTTGTAGGGAGAAGGTATCAGGCACGTACCAGGCATGCAACACATGAACTTTTGCAAGTCAGGACCACTCACCTGCTCTCCAGTGGAGAGCAATTCCTTCTTTCTTCAGTACTCTTCAAAGGTGTTTGAAAAGCCCCTTCCATTCCCTCTCCCTCCATGAAACCCCCTGCACCAAGGACCACTTTCAAACAGTTCTTTATGACTATCTAACTCAGTACCTTTGCTGCTATGCATAGTTCAAAAATCCCACCAAAACAGTCTAATACAAGTAAGTATAGTCTGTTCCAAAGTAATGAATAATGCATAAATCTATAGTGCTACACAGTTTACCCTGAACAATCATTTGCTTCTATTTAAAGATGTGCAGATTGCTCTTTTTCCTAAACCATACATTTTCATTGCTTTAAAAAAGTAATAGTTTGCTGTTATATTCCAAGATAACAGTCTCTCAGTCACCAACCACTAATTAATTACTTAACTACTCCTTGAGGCTCTCTAACTAAAGAATCCCAAAAGGACTAAATGAATTTTAAAGATATTGACACTACATTACCTGTATAACTTCAGTTCACTCAGTTTCACTGTCATAGAGTCAATAACAGGTGGGAGACTACACTGTGTTTTTGTTTTAGCAATAAAGAATTGGTTCTTCACAGTGATTAGACCGAGATCAGCCACCAGAACATTTGCAGACATTGCTGACTGTGGAATTATCACAACAGGTGCTTTGATATTGATATCTAGCGCCAAACGGGAACTGCGCTCTGCTAACCCTTTTACACCTGTAGCTGCTTTCTCTGCTGTTCGAACAGTTGCTTCAGTAAGAGCTTCCTTGGCAGCTTGAAAGTTATTTATAAAAGCCTAGGAAAGAAATATAGATCTCAGGAATTAATCATTGAGAATTCCAGCACTTCAAAAACACTATGAATCATAGCTACTTAAATACAGAACCATTGTAAAATGTTCTTTTTGGTATACATTTTGTCCAAATTCATCAATAGGATAACCTGCCCTCAAATATGATAAATTATGTACATATACATAAATAAACTTCTATACCAAATATTTCGAAAATTAGATGGTAAGAGCAATGATCTTGTAACATAACTTGTAGGAATTGCACTTTATTTAATGATATGAGCAGCAAAAGGTGGATTTACTTAGCAGAATTCATGGAAAGGGCATTAATTTTCATGGTTTCTTACTTACATTTCAATGTCATAAATAATGGATGTTATGTATATTTAACAGCTGCCACAAATAAGCTAAGAAAAACATTACTATTAACAATAGTAAACCTTTTTGCTTACTCATCTGCTCCATAGTAACAAACATATATAGAAGAAAAATAAACAGCCCAAACATCAATCCCAGTAAAGTTTTTACAATAGTATCTAAGACCTCTTATACAAACACCAACCCATATGGAACATTGTCCTAGGTTACAATGTAAAATATTCCAGAAGGTCTGTATTCTATCTCCATCTTCATGAACTGTTAAAATCAGGAGGGGCAGTGTTTTCCTTACCTCCTCCCCCGGACCATCTCCTGTTAATGGGCCATTAACACCTTGCCCTATGAGTCATAGATAACTCCCTCCGGGAGCCATTTGTGTTTAATGGGCCATTGTGAGGACCCACCACATGACTCAGAGAATGACATCAGCCCATTGTGAGAAGCTCCGCCCAGGGGGAGGAGCCAAGCATTCCCACCTGGATATAATCTGGGCATTTGGACAGAACAGGCATCTGCCTTCTACTGGATTCCCAGAGGAGCAGCCTTCTCTCCCACTGGATTCCCAGAGGAAGGACCAGACCCTTCAACATCACCACTGGACCACTGGAGGAAAACTCTGCCCTTCTACAGAATCTCTGCTTCAGCAGAACCATCTGTCACTCCAGGAGCACTACTGGAGCCACCATTCCAACTGGACTGCTACCAACACCCTGACTGACAGGGTGTCAGGTTGTATTCTAACTGTCAGGGTTTGTTTTTTGTTTAATACTGCATTTTCTAATTTTCCTATTAGGTTGTAGTTTGTTGGGTTTTTTGTTGTTTGTTTGTTTTACTTTATTTTGTTTATACATATTAAAGAACTGTTATTCCTATCCTCATATCTTTTTGCCTGAGAGCTCCTTTTAATAATTTGGAGGGAAGGGGTTTACATTTTCTATTCCAAGAGAAGCTCCTGCCTTCCTTGGCAGGCACCTGTCTTTCAAAACCAAGACAAACATTTTTTCCCTTCCTCACTCTGACAACTTCACCTGGATGCTAAGAAACAGTACCCAGAAAATTTAACTTACCAAAATGGATGAAACAAACTTGTTGACAAAAACTACTTGAATACACCCAACAGTTAGGTAAATACGACTGTCAACAACATCCATATTTGTATATGCAATGCCATCTGTAGCATTCACATATGATACCATTCTGAAGTTGAAGACTTCTTTTCCTGTGATGTAAAGAGCCTTAAGAATAAAAAAAAAAAAATAGTATCTCTACTGTAAAAACTTACATACTGGAGAACATAAACTTCAAAACAAAATGTAGTACTTCACACCACTAAGATATTTTTACTTCAAGTATCTCAACAATATATGAAAAAAAAATCAAATTTTAAAAATCTATTGAACTAGCTGAAAATATTCAGTTGACATCTCAGCCTGAATAATTCTCTTCACTAAAATCAACATAGTAAGAGGCACAATGAGCAGCTGAATATCACAGTTGCAGACATTAATATCAGTCTAATAATTACTGGTTGTGGGAGCAAAATCAATCTGTCATATAGAGAATGCTACTACGAACAAATACATAAAATATGATTGAAAAATGTCACAGTAGAGAGTAGAGTCTAAAAAGTAAGTTTAATTTAGCTTCTATTTAAAAAATCAACAGTATAGGTATATGCCTACCTTTTTATACAAAGCTGTCTCATCAGAATCCACAATAATGATGTTCTTCAATTTTGCAGTCACATCAGTTGCTGCTTTCTTCATGATCACTTGGCTATCCAGACCTCAAAAACAAGACATACAAAAATCTATACTCTATTACGGTTACAAAGTTTTGCGCCTTTGTGATTAAAGTTTTATTCCTACCTTCAATGTGAATTTCAGCTATTTTATGGTTTTTCTCTCTGATAAAAATACACAAGCATGATAAATCTGCACAGATAATGAGGTCAATAACATCTTCAAACTTCGATTTTTTTGATGCTATGGGAAATAAAAAATAACAAAAGTTAATGTTCTTCACCAAGAGCAGGTACTATTTTGGTATCCCTTTGAACTGCACAGCAAGAGGTTAATGCTCCTCAAATATAAGGTAATAACGACAAGGCCATCAAATGCCTTAATTCATATCAGGAAAAAAAACAAACTATAAAAACCCCACAACAATTTACGGGTTTTCTATTTACATTGACTTAGTGCCTCCAATACATAGCAAAGGTAGGCCTTGACCAGTATGTCAGAAAACTGCATATGACTAGGAATACAACCCTATAAATACACACAAGTCTAAGCAAAATTTCTCATATCAAACATCGACAGGTTTGCAAGAATATAAAATACATTTGTTTTATTCTTTACATGAGTGAAGAGAGAAGAATGAAAAGAAGAAAAATAATAAAAAAGCTTACTTAATTTTTTAAGAACATCCTTCTTCTCCTCTGTTTTTTCATGGACTGGTTCTTCCACAACTTTAGTTCCTTGTTTAGGTAGAAGATTATTCAGATAGTTCATAGCATTCAGCAGAGCTTCGGTATGCAAATGAACATCCAGAGAAGAAAAGTTCACCTAAAAGAAAAATTTTTGTTTATCCAGTATGCCTCTCCTCCCAAACTGAGAAAATTATATTAAAAAAATGATATCATACCTTTATTTTCTGTAGAACATTCTGATATACAGTTTTCAGTTCTGGTCCCTTAATATCAGTCTATTTCACCAAAAATGCACATAAAACAAATGAATCAGAAGTTTGTAAATTCCATTAAAGAAAACAAAGTTTCAAAACAACTACAACTTAAGAGGTAAAAGTGATTCTGTTGAAGGAGCAAATAGATTTTACACATGGCACTCAAGATGTTAAAAACATCAATATGTAAGGAAAAAAACCTTCACCATCTGCTGAATATTAATGTGATGTTTGTGATAGGCTTACAATTCAAAAGCAAAGTCTACTGTTTTCTAACCTTTATATACTCCAGAGTGAGAAGATCATCTTCCACATTATCCAGTGTAGTAATTATGTAAACTGGCTTGTCATTATCATCTAAAAAAAAAGGAGGGAAAACATAAATTTACTTTAAAAAAAAATAAAATTATAACTTTCTTAATCTATAAACTGCCAACTAGGCTATGAGCTGTCATTACTGTTTAATCACAAAACCTCTTTTGGAGATGTAAAATAGATAAACATCTCCCTACAACCATCAGCACCAGAACACATTTACCAAAGCACTAATAAGAGGATGACCTCCTACTCTACTTGCCCTCAGTCCTGCATTTGACTTAGGAAGGAAATCTTCCTTATTTGACAAAAAGCTCTACAGTGTTTTTGAAGACAAATTCACAGTGTTATTTGTAAATAATTCCTTGATCAGATTATAAATACTTACCAATATACTCTGGGCACAGAAGACCAACTTCACGAAGGAAAGCACTCCCAGTCATGTCAAATGTTCTTATTTTAAGTTCAGTTCCTAAGCCTAAAATATCAAGCTGGAGCACAGGCACCTCAGTATCACCAGTAAGACGGCATAATTTAATTAAGACCTAAAAAAAAAGAACCAAAACACACATCCAAAATCAGTAAAGGATTATAAGAAGTATAAAAACCTCTTCATTTTTATGCAGGATATAAAATATGTACTTGAATTTTATTGGTTAATGTCTATCTGTGTATTGATAATTTAACTTTATATAGCAAATGCATTGGAAAAAAATAAACAATTCAACAAGCAGTACTGATTGCTGCTATTGTAACAAAAACTTCAAACATGCATGTATGTAACACCAAAGTAACAGCTACACAAACTAAATAATTTTTAAGAAAAAGTCTGTACAGCACTCAATGTTCACTACAGTCAAAACTAGATTTTTAGTCAGCACAAAGTGTTTACTACTTTTACTAGAATTTCTCTGAATTCTCCCGCTAAGCGCTAGATTCCCAAGCTGAAAATCTGGGAAGAGGATTTAGTACATTTTCACCAATGCATGACAATACTATTGTATCTGACTTTGACAACTGAACAAATATATATGTTCTTCCTTTCCATATAATGCTGTCTACAAATAAGGAAAATTAAAATGTAACCCAGTAAGTAATTTAAAACTATGAGGAAAACAGGGGTGATTTCTAATAGATTCCAAATTTAACTTTTTCTTAAAGATTTTTAAGTTAGTTGTCATTAAAAAATAATATAAAACACAGCATCCTCCTTTTACACTAGCAGTTCTAAAGAAGGTATTGTCATCACACAAACAGTACATTTCAGTTTTATTTGTAGTAAAGGTGTAGTATATAACACACTACAAGCAAGCTGTAGTGTGTTGAAGACATTCTGTAAGCCCTACCATAAAGCAAAATTTGTAAAGTTAACTGAATTTATATGATTTATTTTTAAAATAAATGTAAAGTAAAATACACTGAGTAGCAGTAGTAACAGTGCCATAGCCACAATGGTCTAATGATAAAGTTAACAATAGCGTTAAGAGGTCACCTCTTTTACTAGAACTGATACAAGTTAGGAAGTGTTCTTGCATTTGGACAAAATACTCTTTTTTCCCCCACCAAGCATGAAACAGCAAGAACACAGAAAACTCTTCCTAATGAAGATGTTACAGATTTACATGCATGGACAAGAGCATCAGGGAAGAAAATATGGTGCTTGTTACAATATAAAACAAAAATTGAAGTTTTCCCATTGACCACAGAAGTATGTGGAAAAAAAGATGCCACAAGCATATATTTAGCTAAAACAAACATGTGATGTGATTTCTGAGACATAAGTAAAGAAAATTCAATGACAAAGTGAGTTGGAAAATCAAGTGGATAAATCAAAGCACTTCAGTGATGACAAGGATAAAGAAGCAAAACTATGACTTGGAAAAAACTCTATGTAATAGTTTCAGGGAAAAATGGGGAATGAACATCTGCAGACATGGATTTATAAACACAACAAACATGGAAAAAATTACAGTCCTGCTGTGTTTCAGGGAAATTTTAAAAAGTAATTTTACCTCTGCTACTTCAAACTTCAGTTGGAAATCTGTCATATTTTTCAAAGATTCTTGTTTGCGTAGGGTTTTTCGCCTTGTACTCACAGCCCGCTTGAGGGAACCAGATGGGACTTCAAAAAATGGCACATCTTCCACTGGGCTGCTTAGTGCATCATAAAATTCTTCTTCTGATTCTAAGGATTAATTCATACACAACACAACATTACATATGCAGTTTACACAGCTAATATTTTACTGTACTATGATCTAGAGTTTTTACATCTCCAGCTATAAAAGCTTGAAGACACAAGTATCTAGCTGACAACTAATAATAAATAAAATCTACATCATGTCATCATAAGCTCCAGATCTCATTAGCTAAGTCCTTCGTCAGCATTCCCTTACTTTTGGTTTTGCAAAAGATAGCACAGATGATGCCTTGTCTTGCCTTTGGTGTGACTTAACAGTTTAACTTGTGGTCAGAGTGCTGCTGATAGTACAGGAGCCCTGGTCTCAATATCAGGCACACTACTTGGGATTTTTCCCTGCTGTAGATCTCCCATTTCAGAGAGACTCCTAAGAACTATCAAGCTCTTTATCTACATTATGTTAGAGCAGAAATATAACCAAGATAAACAGACTGCACTTTCTTGTGAAGATCTTCACCTAAAAACCATAAATACTGAAGTGTAAGGTAATTGTGGAAGAAATACCCTTCTCAAAAAACTCAACAAATCACATGAAGTATTTTCTAAAACTTAAAAGCAGCTCTGAGTTTTTGGAGGGTGAAGATAGAGAATTAACATAAATCACTTAAAAGGACCATATAGCTATATATATAGCATATATTAAAAATCAGACTTGATTCAAATCTAAATCTAGCTATTACTTTCTCAAATTAATTTTTGCCAGCATGCATTCTCACTTCAGCCTCATTTTTAAGAGCTGAAAGACATTTCCATTCTACCTTTGGACACTTAAAGGAGCTCATATAAAAACAGATGAAGATGCACAAATACATATTTTTACACATACTGCATACATGCTGAATTTAAAGCTATAAAGTACACATCATAACTTTGCTCACAATTTTGCTAGTGTTTGCTAACCACACAAATCATTAACTTGAGAAAAGAGTAGTAGTCTGGTTTTCTGCTTCTCCAGCTGAGTGTTTTGACACCACAAACATGACTGACACTGAAATAACATTGATATAGTTGATTATTTTTCTAGTGTAACTACTAGATGCAATGTTAGGATCTAGCTAAGCTGTTTTGAACAGCAAGGCAGTATTGAACACAACTGGCTCTCCCACGGACAATCTTCTGCTTTATCCAGTAGAAGTCAAAATGTTTGTTTATAAAAACACAAGTTTCTAACAGTCATCATTTCACTACCTCATAAATTAAACAAATACAACTAAATAGGAGAGCAATCCTTCACTGTAAGAAAATAATTAAAACCATCATCAGAGGACTAAGTACATGCTAAAGCTAAAAATTTCCTACTACTTCAGATGTCCTGATTATCGATTTGCAGTATCACATGCACTGACAAAAGTAAACCCACCATACCAAACAAAATTTTCCTGCTATACCCTCAGGAAGGGAAAGACAAAAACAAGCTTACAGAATTTTACTGCTATGAGAAAATACTCAAGTAGTTTGCACAGTATCAATTATAAGCTAAACAGAATTTAACACTACTCAGCCCTCAAGAATTTGAAACAAAGCCCCATATCCTTGCTTACAGCAAGAATAATAAATTAAGTCAAAGAACTCACAAACTTGACTCAGCTCACTTCTCAAGCAAGACCTTAAAAAAGATTATATTACCTGACTCAGCAAATGAATGAAGATCCAAAACAGGACACATGCCTTGAGATAAATGTGGTGCTGAAAGCACAGGGGTCAGTGTAGCCTGTAACAGGAGACAGCATAAATTTTTTTTCTTGTATTTATTGGTCATGCTACTGCATGCATATATGCTGCATCCAAGTTTTACAACTTGGGGAAATGTAGCTTAAGTGAAAATCACTAAACACATTACTAAAATTATAAGCATGGGGAGAAATGAGATCTGAAATAGGTAGAAGCAGCAGCTATTGCACTGGCATCTTGTTCTTACAGATAACACACTAAGAAACACAGTGAAGAGGTTCAAACATTCAACTGCACAGACTACAAGATGGTAAGAAATGGCACATAATATGAAAAATCATAAAAAACAAAACCTAGTCCCTCAAAGGACTACAACACAGCAACTTCAGAGAACAATAAAGATCAACGTCTTTTACAAAAATAACTCAAGTGCTGGGTGGGGAAAAAAGGAAAAAGAGATACAGAAAGCATTACAGCAGACAGGACTGCTTCATATGTCATAGAATCATAGAAACATTGGTTAGAAAAGACCCTTCAGATCATCAAGTCCAACTGTAAACCTAGTGCTGCCAGAGACATGGTTTAATGATGAACTTAAATGCCATATCTACAAGTCTTTTAAATAGATGCAGGGACACTCATCTACTAGGCAGCCTGTTCCAGCGTTCAACAATCATTTTGATGAAAGTATTTTCCTAATATCCCATCTAAACCTCCTCTGGAGCAATCTAAGGCCATTTGCTCTTGCCCTAGTATCTTTTACTTGGGAGAAAAGACCAACACCTCACTCTTTCTTGTGGTGAGGAGCCCAAAACTGAGCACAGGATTTGAGGTGCGGCCCCACCAGTGTCAAGGATGGGAGGACAATCACTGCCTTGGTCCTACTGATCACACTATTGCTGATACAGGCCAGGATGCCACTGGCCTTCTTCGCCACCTGGGCACACACTTGCTCATGTTCAGCTGCTGTCAGCCAGCACCCCCAGGTCCTTTTCTGCTGGACAGCTTTCCAGCCATTCTGTCCCCAGCTTTCAGCACTGCTTGGGGTTGTTGTGACCCAAGTGTGGGATGTGGCACTTTGCCATATTGAATTGCACTGCTACAAACATTAGGGGAAAAAAAAAACCAAACTAGTAAAGTACTGAGAGGAGGTCACACAGTAGTCTTTACTTTCTTACAAGAGGAAGCAGAAGGAACGACACTGATGTCTTCTCTCTGAGGACTTGAGGGAACAGCACATAGGGGTGGCAGGGAGGTTTACACCAAGAAAAGGTCCTTTTCCAAGAAAGTGGTTGAGCACTGGAACAGCTACCCCGGGAAGTGGTCACAGCACCAGCATGAGAGAGTTCAAGAAGTGTTTAGACAATGCTCTCAGGTATATGGTGGGACTCCTAGGGATGGTCCTGTCCTGGGCCAGGAGCTGGACTTTGATGATCATGGTGAGTTCTTTCCAGGTGAAGATAATTTATGATTTTGAGTCTTCATTTGTGAAATGCAGTTATGTACAACCCAGAGTAGTAACTGAAAATACGTGAAATGCCACTAGAGTGCACCATGGAACAGGAATCCTCCACTCCACATGGTGTCATATATTATAGAATTAAAATCTCTTAGTAAAGATATCCAAATGATTCATTTATCATCAAGTCTCAGAAAGCAATCTCAGCAATATGAGTTTGTAAAGAATTCTCACCTGCAAGCTCCACATGCACATGTGTTATACATGTGCCTTGCACAGAGTATCAAAGTAAGAGGAGAACCGTGCACTGCGCGCCCTTTCTTCTTGAATGGCTTTGACTCTGGACTGCATGGTCGTGTCCTCACCAGTTCTTTCCCTGCAACACCACACCTTTTCCTCTCCTTTGCTACTGAACCTTTCAAAGCTCAGGCTCAGATAATTATTCACATAGCCACAGTATCAAATTGATACATTATGGCAACAAGACTCCTCTTGAACAATGTTTCCACGGTTACCTTTTTCATCTCACTCAACATTTCCCACATCCCACTCAGTCTCCAGCCTAGGTAATCTGATTTTACTGAATATATTCATGTCTACAAGCAATAAATATACAAAGTATTTAAGAGTCTTGTAACTGTGAAAGTTCTCATTTGTAAAACTTCCACATTCTAAAAAAACAAAGAGAAAAAACTGTGAAATTAGACTTCATAGTACCAAATCATGAAAAATAGCCTTACATACTGGAGTGTCTTCTTGGACTAAAATGCTGAGTGCAAAAATGTAGAAGGATCTATTCCAAAATGTTTTCTCTTTTCACAGCTCAAGAACACTTCCACCACTAACCCAGAAAGAAAACAGCACTCTGAAAAAGGATTTCACATCCTTTTCAGTTCAAAAATTATGTGATGCTAATTCAGTTTAGAAGAATTACAGTTGTAAAGATGAAAGTGTGGGAGTATACCTGCGACCATCAAAGCATAAAGTCCACTCAAATTAACTGAATTTAATACCAGCAATTAAAGTCTGTCAAGTTCTGAAGTAAATGAAAGCTCGAGCACAGAGGTCTAAGCGTAAGTTTTGATACGGACTCACATATAATGCAAATATAATTTATACTTGGTCTACAGTCTTTCCTCACCTCATCTGGTGTATATCACAACTAATGTACAGATAACACTAACTACCTCAATGTCACTTAAAATACTTTAGATGTAATAGTTGAATTCTATAATTAAATTCAAGTATACTCCATGTTATAAAGCTGTGCTGGTTTGAGATTGATTGACATTTTGGTGGGCAGGAAAATAGCCACCCCTGGAAGTGAGGTGTGCCTGTGGATTTCCCATGAGCCCAGTGCAACACCAATTGTGGGCCAAATTTAAAGACAGACAGGGAAATGAGCGAATCAAAAGTGAAATTCGTCTCAGTAGGATATACATTTGCACAGGACTGCCCGGGAATCTCTCTCTTTGGTTTCCGGCCATGAGCAGGTACAGACACGGGCTGTGCCCTTGGCCCGGCTTTCCCCCCGCCCAAGGCCACAGAGGCCTGCGGGAGGGGAAAGGCCAGACCAGGTTGTGCTGGGAGTCCCTCCTGAGGGAGATATCCCAGCCGGTGGTGGGGAGGATGGAAAGGAGGAGCGATGCCCCGTGCCCTGGCCCAGTTTTCCCCCAGCGTCCAGTGGGGGGGAGACTGGGTCGTGCCGGACCAGGCCGGGAGAGAGCTCCCCCCCAAAGGAACTGTCCTGGCAGGGAGCAGGGAGGGGAACAGAGGGACGGGCTGGCACCAGGCTGGCAGAGAAGAATTTCTTCCCCTCTTCCCAGC
>VXBU01018284.1:10688-23083 GCA_013400315.1 Bombycilla garrulus | reverse complement strand
AAAAACGATCTGAGCCAGGCGACGCTGCCTTTCCATCCCTTTTTTTAATTCTTTAGGTGGAGGTTTTGTGGGACAGGGGACACCTCGCAGTGTCCCAGGCTGCTCCCAGCGCTGTCCAGCCTGGCGTGGGACGCTTCCAGGAGGATGAAGACGTGCCGTTCTCCAGACGCTGCCTTCCTCCGCAAACTCTCCGTGTTTCTGCAGGTGGCGGGCTGGCTGCCACAGCCGTGCGAGGAGTTCTTTGGGAGCACCTGCGCCGTTCCCGAGGGAGCCTGGCGGCACAAGCAGCGAGGAGCCCCGAGCCCCGCGGCCGCTCCGCGGAAAAGAGCGAAGCCGTGCGCCGCCGAGCCGGGGCGGAGCCGCAGCCGCAGCCGGGAGGAGCTGCCGTGGGTGGAGAGATACCGGCCCGAGACGCAGGTGTGTGTCGCGATTTCTGGCCCTGTTTGGGAGAGCTCTGGGTTATTGATTCCCTGGTGGATTCACTGCCAGACTCCAGCAAGCTCCTCCTCTGTAGCAGGCTGTCTTGGTTTTGGGTTGTGGTTGGGTTGGAAGCATTTAGTGCAGTGGTTTGGGTTTTATTAATTTTAACGTTCTTGATTTTTGTTGTGAGATGGGATTAGGAGCGAAAGTAAGGTAGGTTTGCAATTTTAAAGGTGTTAAGGAAAGAATTTATTCACAAGTTTAAAAGAATAATAAGATTTAGAATAAAACCTGTAGATTGTTTCTCTTCTCCTATAACTTCTTTTCTTTTCAAACCAACGCACAGATACACATTCCCTCAGGTTTCCTAAACAGGAAAAGCTGTTTCCTTGTTTCCCGTCAGTCCATTTGTAAACTCTTGAACCTGTTACTGAATTCCAGACACACCTGATATTCCAAGCACTGGGGGAACCCAGCTGTGTGGGGTTTGCAGAAATCCCAAAAACCTATGCATTATCAGAGTAAAAAAAGTACTATAAAAGGACTAGCTCCAACAATAGCCATGAAGTATCCTGACTGTAGTCCTGTAGTATTAGTCTTTACTGCCTAAAGAATAATAAATAGCCCATTCTTCCCTGGCTACAGAGAATGGAAAACTGATTGTTTGAGGAGACAGGATGAGGTGAGCATCCTTAACTGTGGCACTGCTTCTGCAGAGCACACACGTAATTGGAACACACGCCAGCATATCTGGTGGTATTTTACCCTGCATTTATTCTACTCTCTATTTTCGTCATTAGAAACCAAGAGTTTAATATATGACTTCCACGTGTTTTAACCTTGTTTTAGAATGACCTTGCTGTGCAAAAGAAGAAGATTGAGGAAGTTGAAACCTGGTTAAGAACACACGTGTTTCAGAGGCAGCCAAAGCAGGTAAACTTGCTAAAATCAGCAGCTGGAGACATCAGACGAGCTGGATGCAATTTGAAGTTCAGAGAAAAGCCTCACCTGGGAGAGATGGTGGCTGTGCATCTTCTGCATTGTGGGAAATACTCTACGAACATAGGTTAGGGCCTGTACAATGATTTTGGGCTTATGCTCCTGAGAGGTGGATTCTGGTGGTGCTCAGGAGCTCTGTTTTCTGGTATCCAGTCATAAATCACAGCTCTTCAGTATGTGCTGGAAGCTGCGTTTTATCTGTGCCAGGTTACTTTTTAAGTCTCATGACAAATTTCCAGTTGCACTGAGCTGGTGTGAGGATGTTTTTAATCTGGATTGGTAAGAGGCGTGCTTAGACACAAATTTTCATCCTTGCCTGGTGTTCTCCAGAGCTGCTCCTCCGGGTGAGTGTCTGTTGTGTTGGCAGTCACATGCAGATTATTTACCAGAGGCATTAGGAGCAGAGCAAGGCTCTCAGGGTCCTGGACTGGTTCTCTCTCTCTTGAGTGCTCAGCAGGTGAATCAGCAGCACAAAAATGTGTGACTCTGGATCATTACCAGAGGAACTGCAGGAGAAATTCAACCAATATTCACCCTTAGCCACCTGTCAGCCTTTATTTATCACATCTGTGTCTACGTTCTGCATCTCTGTGTCAGGGTGGCTCTGTCTTGCTGCTGACTGGCCCTCCTGGCTGTGGAAAAACTGCAACTCTGCACATTCTAGCCAGAGATCTTGGCCTTCAGGTGCAAGAATGGACCAATCCACTCTCTTTAGACTTCACGAAGGAGGACTTGAGAAATATCTTTGACCACGGTAAGTATGTTGGGGGTTTTCTTTTTGTCTTTTTTTTTTCCTTCCAGTTACTTTTGTGGGTTTTCTGTCTTGTATTTTTGCTTTGTTTCTGTCTGTCGCATGTGAAATCAGATCCACATCCATGTAACTCCATTCCTTAGTGTTTAATGAGAGTCCTTTCTGTTGCTTTTATCTGGAAAGGGATCTAGGTTTTTTGTTTGTTTTTTTTTTTTTTTTTTAGTTTTTAGCGCGAAATAATTGACAATTCAAATCAGTACAGAGAGCTCTGTAATAGCCTGGAAATAATTTGAACCAAACAAATGAAAACGGGCAAGTGTCTTTGGGTCCTCAGTTGAGTTACATCCCCTTAAAAATTCTCCTGTGTTTGCCAAAATGTTAGTTCAGTGCTGCTGTCAGAAAATAGCATGGGTGGGTATTAGTTCATGGGGGTATTTATATTTTACTTGGTATAATATAGAATACATATTTTTAATTAGTTTTCTTTTTCAGACTCAAATTTTCATACGTTTCCGAGTCAGGCCCAAGCAGCTCTCTTCCAAGATTTTCTATTAAGAGCAAATAAGTATAACAAACTTCAGATGCTTGGGGAGTCCTCAGAAAATGATAAAAAGCTTATTCTTGTTGAAGTAAGTGAAAACTTGTGAAATGTTGTGTTTAAAACAGAACCTTTTGTTGTAATATTGACCTGCTGACTGGCTTCAGATTCTGGATTGGTGTTTCCCAGAGTTATTCTGCTTTACTGCAATTGAGATCCTCATTGCTTTTTAGGGCTGTGAACTGAAGGTTTGTGTGCAGGCACAGGACAAGGCTTTATTTGTGCTTGCGTGGAAGCGTGTTTCTATGGCAATTTCTTTCTGAACTTTCCAATTCTTTTTCTGAGAGAAATTTTAGAAATTAGCCATCAGATTGTCTGTAAACTGTCAGGACCAAAACAGACAGAAATTCTGCCAGGGTGATGCGATGTACTGTGGAATTTAGGAGGCAGAGTATCATAAAATCCTGTGCAGGTCCTGTTGCACCTCACATGGGCATCCTGCCCTCTACCCCAAGGGAGCTGCTTCCTGGAGTGCTTGTCCTCTGGGTGAAACTCTTGTTCACAGGCAGTGTGGTCACCCAAGGCTGTGTCTTAGGAAACTGAGACAGCAAGAAAATAATTCTTTGTAGGTGATCATTTTCCACAGTGACACATCTGTGCTTGGGGTTTATTCCCCCCCGCTGCTCCTCTGACTGTCTCCAATGTCGGCTGTGTTTAAATGTAGTTGTCAGCCAGCAAACCAGGAGTTAAAAATGTGTGGCAGTGTAGTGTGCCACGACAATCAGTCTGTGGAAGAGAGTATTTTACATCTGAGTGTAATGACCGAAGCTCTTTGTTTGGACAGGACATTCCTAACCAATTCTACAGAGATCCTGGCAGTCTGCATGAAATCCTCAGGTCAGTGACAGATACATTGTTAATTATGGGGTTTAATGCTTTTTTTTTTTTGCCTTTTTTTTTTTTTTTGAGAATTGCAAAGCTGGAGTTAGATGTTCATCACTGATTTTTTGGTTGTTTGGCAATGCAGGAGTTTCATTCGTACGAGTAGGTGCCCCCTGGTCTTTATAATCTCAGACAACTTCAGTGGAGACAGCAGCCAGAGGTCACTGTTCCCCACAGAAATTGTAGAGGAGTTGTGTATATCCAATATTAGGTAAGACCTACCTCAAAAACAAAATGTGGTTGAAACAACTGAGAGGTTAGAATATAATTATTAATTTTTTTTTACGGAATTCCACAGTTTCAAGCCTGTTGCACCAACAAATATGATGAAAGTTCTTAATCGAATAGCTGCAGCAGAAGCCAGTATGGTAAGCTGTCAAAGCTCGTAACTTCTGTGGTAGGACCACATAAAAATAGGTTATTTTTGTTACTGTATTTGATCTTTGATAGGGGAGCCCCGCATCTCCCTCCAGGAAAAAACATTTTCCCCCTAGGGGTCACAGAAACCAGGGAGCAAGGTGGAAAGATACCTTGTTTTTAAGATTTGTTGTACTTGATCTGGGCTCCAAGTCTACAAAGTTGCTTCTGAAAAATTACTCTGGTTGTTACAGTAACTATAAATAATACAAATGATAGGAAGAGATGTAATCCTTCGTGTGTCCAGCTAGGCCGGAAGAGATCTTGAACCTTAATCCTGTATTATTCCTGTCCTGCTTTGATTACAAGCAAGTATCATATTGAGTGACACCTTGCAAAGAGTCAGGTGCATTTTTCTCTTTATTACTGTTGTGTAAATGGTGCCAGTGTGCTTAAATGGATTAAAATGTTTTAAAGTGCTCAGTATTCCGTGGTTTGAGCACGTGGTGGATACTCGTGTGTCTGTTCATGGTGTGTGTCAGAGGTGTATTCCCAGGGTTCAGAATACTCCTTTTCCTGCTCTTCTGGTGCCTTGAATGCTGTTTTTCCTTGTAGAACAGAGAGAAGAATTGCACCCTTGACAGAACTTCTCTGGAGTTGCTTTGCAGAGGTTGCTCGGGTGACATAAGAAGTGCAATAAACAGCCTTCAGTTCTCCTCTATGAAAGGTAAAAGCTATGGTTTTGTTAAGTGAGGTGATATTTTGACCATTTCTGCTGAAAACATGTTCTGTTCACAGCTGCAGCACAGGTGGGTGAGCTGCAAAACCATTCTTGACACGCTTCTGTGGAGCAGGAATAAACACAGGGTGTGTGGGGGCGTGAGTGGGGCTCAGCTCTTGCAGGCTGGGCTTAAACCATGACGTGTGTGCACGTGCTGGTGTAGTTTGATGAAATGCCCTCTTTTCTTCCTGCTGTCTCTGCTGTTCAAAGTTTCTACAATACAGCCTTAGTTTGAAAGGGAAACTTTGACTGCTTGGTTTTTGCGTTTCCTAAACTGCTTGTTTTATGAGCATCTTACAAGTCAGTAGTAGTTAAGGAACCCACATATGTGAGTTGCATTTTTAAAGCAGTACTCTGGCATGCAGAGTTCGTGCTCAGGACTGAAATGATGACATCATTTATATTAAACTTGGACCTAAGGAAACAGACTCATCAATTGTCTTCTGCTAGATGGGGTTGAGCAATAATAGTCAGAAACAATAATAGTATTGTTTCTGTCACACATTTTCTTCCTCCATTTGCTTTGCAAATAGCAAATGTGCTCGTGGAATACAAAATTAAGGGTAGTTTCAAGTCCATTTTTTAGGAGGGAGTGTTGTACTTTGAGTTTTAGGGTATACCGAAATTAACTCTGGGCAGTGTTAGTTATATTGCACAAGGCAGAGAGTAAAGTTTCTACATTCACTTTGTAACACTCTTAATGTATAAAACACATCCATGGTAATTGTGGGAGAATAGAAAAAAAAATACCTAAAGGATAATTTTATCTTAGCTCAATAAGAAACATTCAAATGCCACAAAATGAAAGTGTGGGTGAAAATTTTCAAGTTTATTAACTTAGAGTAGAATAAGGGTTTTTATTTCATGAAGCTCAAAACTTTGTGAAAGATGGTAGGCAGTTGGAAGGATCACCTAAACGAAAGGTTGTTGTCTTTGCCACTTAATATTTCAGGGAGGTTATTGTACAGATAATGCCAGTAGAAGACAAAATTGAGAAGGAAACAGGATCTAACTGAAATAACGGGATGCAACTGAAATATAATTTACATATATTTGTACTTGTGCTTTATGAGCCTGAAATTCTAAACATGGGGAATGCATGGGGAATGCGTCAGAACTAGGAGGGATAAGCCGGAATGCTTTTTTCAAAGACAGCTGTTCATTGTTCAGAAAAGCACTTGGTACCTCAGCTGTGGCTAAAAGGGCAGGAGTGGAATGAAGGTAATGAGTGATGCTAATTCAGGTGACTGAGATGTGTTCCTAATAAATTAGTTTTCTCACAGTGCTCTCATTTCTATAGCCTGTTCTGTTCCTTTTATTAGTACTGTTTGTTCACGTAGAACATCAACATAATAGGAAACTTCTGCAGAATCTTGTACTCCGTCTTGATTTTATTTTTGATTTTGTTGATAGACTGCTCATTGGAGAAAGACTTTTGGTCAAAGAAGAAGAAAAAGAGCTCCACAATAAAATGTGAGGAAGCAGGAGTATCCAAAGTAAGAAGGAAAAGTAAAAGTGAAACCTCGGAAAACCAGGAGATACAAGCTATTGGTGGCAAGGATGCATCCATTTTTCTTTTCCATGCTCTGGGGAAAATTATTTATTGCAAAAGTAAGAAAACTTCTGGCTTACTTTCCCTTTCAGTGGGCAAAGCATGTAAGGCTTAGGATGGCCTCTCTCTGGGATGTTTGCTCAGTAACAGCAGTATAACATCACCTAAGTCAGAGTCCCTAATGCCACTGGCTGTGCACATTTTTTTTGGTAGTAATCCAGAACCAGCTGAGGAGAAGCAGTGAGGTGAGGGAGTACAAAAACAGTTTGGTTAGATTTGTTGTATGAAGCTTCAATGCAACTAACTCTGTGTTGGTGTAATATTGACTGTAATAGCTAAGTACCTGTCCCAGGGCTCTCATGGGAGATGCCTTAGTTTAGCTGCTGGTGGAGCTGACAGTTGCTAGCAGCATTTCTGACCCTGCAGACTAAAGGCTGTGCAATCCTTCTCAGGAGAAGCAGCGTCAGAAGCAGAGAGCCCTCAGCTGCCTGCCCACCTGTCCGAACACCGCCGGGACCCCTTGCTCATCCAGCCTGAGGTACTCCTGCCGTGCTCCACGGGTTCAGCTGGCTCCTCAGGGGTTGCTGCGAGCTCTCAGGCACACAGGATTTGTTACTGGTGCCGCTCGGTGTGCCTTCAGTCTGAGTTAGAGAATCACCCATCTGGAAGGAACCACTGGGGCAAACCTGTGTGTGCACATCCCTGCACAGACCTTGTGTCCAGCTCCCTGACCTAGATGTATCACAGCTTTTATACACAGCATCCTTTTGCTTACCCACCTGTGAAATCCAAACTTTTCTTCTTCCTAACAGAATATTGTGGAAAAATCACATATGTCTGGAAGCATGTTCAATCTGTACCTTCACCAGAACTACGTGGACTTTTTTTTCGATATAGATGATGTAGTGAGAGCCAGCGACTATTTGAGCACTGCTGATGTCCTTTGTAGTAACTGGAGTGTAAGTGTCACCTTTTGTGGACCCACACTTCTTTTTAAGTACTTGGATGTTGAGCCTCTCAACTTCTTGCTGTGTTTCTGAAATTCTGCTGCAAACGTAGGGTGTGAGTGACGTGAATTGTTAATGAATGCTAAAGTACACCAGCCTCAGGGGAGATGCAGAGCTGACCAGTTGTCCAGCTTCTGTCAGCATTTTATTATGGTGGATTATGGGATACTCTACAAAGTATCTTGAGTAGATTGTGTTTGTGCTAAGAGGGAATCAAGCTGCTTCTTTTTTCTCTCCTGCTTTGAACACAAGTTCTGCAGTAATCTAAGCCTCAAAAAGCTGTGCATGTTGTGCCCCTGCAGTTACTGGGTGTGTTTCAGTGCACGTGAGCTGCCTGGAGCTGACACAAAGCCCCATTTCTCTCCTAGACACGGCCTGTGATGGAGAGCTACAGTGCCTCCGTGGCTACCCGAGGGGTGATCCACTCCAACAGGTCCAGAGCCTCTGCCCACCAGCAGGGGGGCATGGGCTTCCGACCCTTACATAAACCACAGTGGTTTCTGATCAATAAAAAGGTAAAAAAACCTTGGTTTCATTGTTTCTTAATCCTTTCCCCCCCGCAAGGTGTGACTATTGAGTAGTACGTTTGAAGTTTCATCACAGTGCTAAACTTGCCAAATACACTATTCTGAGGTAATCTGGTTCTATAAAGCACTTGCCAGAAGAGCAGTTTGCATCACTCCTTTAATTTAATTTAATTTAGTTAGTTTTTACATTTTAATGTAAAAATAAATTGGAGGCCTCTGGCGAAGTCTGATGCCTGTGTCCAAGCTGGCGTGTTCCTGGGAGAGTCTTAATCCTAAATTAATAGAGATTTGAAATACTGTTAAGTATTTCTGGAATTGAGTTTGGTTTGGTGCAGTTTGAAGCACAATGAGCTGTTGTATAAGTGTAAGAAATTCCTGCTGTTATGGTTTATGTGTTTGTCAGAAAGAGCTCGTTCGGTGATACAGCATTTTTTTATATTTGAGCTAATATGTTCAAAAAGCAAAAAGCCTTGGTCTGGGTGGGCTGGGAACTCTGTAATCAAGGAATCACCTACATTCATAATGGTTCACCAGGTTTTTTACTTGTGCTTCTCCTCCCCCCCACCCCAACTCTTACAGTATCAGGAAAATTGCCTTGCTGCAAAATCTCTGTTTTCAAGCTTCTGTTTGCCACCTGAGTGCCTTCAGACAGAGCTGCTGCCTTATCTTGCTATGTTAGCAAACCCAATGAGAAACCAAGGTAAGATGGATCAAGGAAACTCTTGATCTTGGACTCTTCTTGCAGTGGAAACATGCTGACAAATTTCATGAGCCAAAAGGTTCACCTTGTTTATGCTTTTGCCTCAGTATAAAACATTCTCCTGGTAAATGTTGTGTAGGGGATGCCCAAAGATGCTTCCAGTACCACAGCCAAAATTAAAGCTGTCCTGGTTGGGCAGGCTGGTCAAACTTTAGTGTTTAAAGTGCTCTCTACACTTAGGGCTTTTATTATATTTGCTGAAGGATTTGATGAGAAGAGTTTTGGAAACCTAGTAGGGCAATATTGACTAGATCTTTGTTGCTTACTGATACCTTTCCAGACCTGCAACACCTCAAAAAGCCATTCAGAGATAAAAGAAGCAAAATTCAGGTTTGCAGTGCATTAAAAAAAAATGTAAATCTGATATAATCCATTAGCAAACAGTTCATACAGGAAAATTTACTTTGTGTGGTACATAATGCAAAAAATATTATTTTGAGAGCTGGGTCACTTATGCTGTTGTTAACAGTTTCTGGTAAAAAGCATCATGTCTTAACTAAGGCCTTGATATCAGGATGAGTGAATTTTGTAGGCTGTGGGATAATAGCTCTACATGCTAAATACACAGGGGATGAATGTCAGGGGTTTGGAATTTTGTGTGCACGCCACCTGTAAATATGTTGTGGTTAACTTGTAACAGTTTGGGGAAAAAGAAGTTACATGCACGGTGTTTTGGTGTCTAAAATATTTCATATATGTACAGGAACACTTGATGAGGGTCATTGTTTATTTTCCAGTATATTCAACTCTCTGTGATGATCTGCTTAATATGATACTGGTGGTTCTTTGTTCTTAGCTCAGATTGCTTTTATCCAAGACGTGGGGAGGCTGCCACTGAAAAGACAATTTGGGAGGTAAGCTGAGCTACTGTCTGTAGTTTAAGAGGAGTGAGATTGTGTCATAGATGAAGGGAAAGAACCCTTTCACTACATAAGTCTGTGATGTGACATTCAAAGACAAAGTATTTTTAAGAGCTCATTTAATGAGTTATTTAATCTAAAGTTAGATGGTTGCACTGGTTTATCTTGCAGAAGGTTTGCCCATAAGGCTAATTAGAGTAAAGCTTTGTTCAGAGTGCATGGTTTTTCATCAGGCTGTAGCTACTGGTGGCTGAAAACCCGGGTTTTCCCCTGTGAGGCTGCAGCGGCCTGTGGGCAGGGGCGAGGTTCTGTGTGCCGCACTGTGCTTTGCAGGCTGCAGCTGGAGGCTCTGGGTGACAAGGAGCCGGGGCTGCCGGAGCCGTTCCGTGGGGACTCTGCTGACGGCGACCCCGAGGCGCTGCCCTCCAGCCAGTCCAGCGGCAGCGACCTGCCGGGCAGCCAGCCGCAGCCCGTGGCAGCTCGGGCCGTGCTGGACGAGGAGGAGCTGAGGATCGAGGAGTGGGACAGCGACTGAGCCCAGCGCGCCGCCGCTGCCGTGCCCGTGCTGAAGGGCGCCCAGCAGGGACAGAGCTGAGTGCCCAGCAGTGCTGCCGAGCCCCAAACCGGGCCACACACAGCTCCCGACCTCCTCCTCGCTCCGCAGGGCCAGCCTCAGCCCAGTGCTGGGCTACAAGCCATTTCCTGCCTCTCCTGAGCCATGAGGCTGCCTTCGGGCAGGTAACAAGAGGGAAATAAATGACTGAAATCAGAGACTGTAGATGAGCACTGTCAGTCTTAAGTTATTTTTATTTTTACACGTTTTTATGTACTTTGCGATTGCGCGGCGTGTTGCCTGAGTACACGTTCTGTAAGTTGTCAGCATTTCGAGGGTTTATTAAAATTCACAATTTTGAAAAAAAAAACAACTTGCTGTTTGGAAGTTTAACCCTTCTGGAAAGAAGAGGCTGAAATTTTACGCCTGAGGAGTTTGAAGTCCCATACTGATGATGTAAAGAAAACTTGTATTGTATTAATACTGTTTTGTACTCTGACTTACAGAAGACATAAATAAGATCTTCATGTCTTTGTAAGTGGCACTAATGTCGTACCATGGGTTATTTTGTATTCCTCTTGGAAAGATACTTTCATAACTTTTAGAGGGGAAAAGGCAGCAGTTAAGCAGAAGTTGTACTTTGTAGGAGGTTAAATGTGTAAAGCGCAGGTTTTCTCCTTGAAAACTTGCAGTTGTGCTGGGGGAAACACTGATCCAGTGTTTGGATCACTGACACGTGATGGAGTGCTGTGGTTAGTAATACCACAGCAGTGAGGAAAACGAGCCAAACCAAAACAACTTCCTATGACTTTTGCATTTCTGTATTGCCTACAGCCGGTTTAGTGAGAGAAAACACCTGTTTATCCACCCTGACCTTGGAGTAATGCTATTAAAGGGTCTGGATCTGTCCTCTCTCAAGGGACAGGTCTAATCTTTTTATCTACAGCTACTGCTTAAATTTTAAAAGGGAAATTTCTCAGCTAAGTCTAAAATTCTGTTACAGCTACAGTCATTACAGCAAATCAGAATGTCTTTGGCTGCTCATGACCATGAGCTCTTTTCCTCCTCCTCAGCGTGCTCTGGAGTGGCTGTTCCTGGGGTGCCTCCAGCACAAGTAACAGCAAGGCACAAAATACTGTTTTTTATCTTGCAAGCGCACCCCCACCCTCCTTTGTTGTATCTTTTCAGCTTTCTTTACAGTAGCACCAGGTAACTGCAGCTGCTGTGTTGGCCTTTTCCTTGTTAGGGCAGAATTCAGTGCTCACCTGGCCAATCCCAGCTGGCAGCACTGTGAGCTACAGCGTGCAGAGCTGTTGGGCAAAACCTCTGTCACCTGAAAACACCATCTGGGCACACGCACAAAACCCCCGTGACTGGGGTGGGCTCAGGGCTGGCTGTCCCCAGCAGGCTGTCCCTCTCAGGGGACCTCAGCCAGGGTTAGGGACAGGACACAGACACGGATGGGAGTGGCTGGGAGCAGCAAGGAAACACAACAGTTAGATACAACAAGCAATATTAACAAGCCGTATTTTCCTTCTTCCCCTGATGCCTGTGGGGGCCAGCGTCGCGTTGTGATGTCACCTGCTGGTGGAAGGTGACACACCGAGTGCCTGGCTGTGACATCACCGGGGGTTGTGTTGTGATGTCACATCCCTGCCTGAGTGTATGCGGGCACGGGCAGGGCCAGCGTGGCTCCAGCCTGGCCTGCTGCCAAGCGAGGCTGTGAGGCCTGCGGAGTCGAGCCAGCTCTGCTGTCCTGGGCTGGGGGCTGCCACTGGGAGTGTCCATGGCCTCTCTCCATTCTGCAGTACACAGCACGCTTTGAAAGCGCTGCAGAATCACAGAACCATCGCAGCTGGAAGCGACCTTCAAGATCCCCAAGTGCAACTGTGAGCCCAGCGCCGGCTGCCGTGCCAGCCATGGGCAGCCTCCTGTCCTCGAGTTTCCTCACAGCCCCTCCGCCCGTGAGTGATGCCACGCAGACCGAGTGGAACTGCCCCGTGTGCCGCAGCGTGCAGAGCGACACGGCCGCCGTGCCCTGCGGCCACCTGGTCTGCCTGGGCTGCCTGCTGCGCCGCTCGGCCAGCAGCGCCACGTGCCCGCAGTGCGCCAGCCCCGTGCTCGGCGCCCGCTTCTCCGCCGTGGGCCGGAACGACTTCCTGCAGTGCATCCTGAGCCCGGGCGGAGCGCCGCCGGGGCCCGCCAGCTGGGCACGCCGGGCTCTGTTCCACCTGGTCTACACGCGGCCGCCGCCCTCGGCTCCGCAGGCAGCGCCGGCACCGGATGAGCCGTCGAGCATCGGCCCGGCCGAGGCGTTCCCCACCGAGCTGTGGGCAGAGCTGCTGAAC
>VXBU01018282.1:472010-487666 GCA_013400315.1 Bombycilla garrulus | reverse complement strand
CCATCCAGAGGAACCTGTACAAGGTCAAGAACAGGGTCAAAAGGCGCCTCATGAGATTTAACCTCCAGGGTTAACACAGGCTGGGGAATGAAAAGATGGAGAGCAGCCTTGCTGAGAAGGACTTGGGAGTGCTGCTGGATGAGGTGCTAAACATGACCCAGCCATGTGCACTCACAGCCCAGAAAGCCAAACATGTCTTGGGCTGCAGCAAAAGCAGTGTGGGCAGCAGGGCCAGGGAGGGGATTCTGTTCCTCTGCTCTGCTCTGCTCTGCTCTGGTGAGACCCTACCTGCAGTGCTGCATCAGCTCTGGGATCACAGCACAGGAAGGACATGGACCTGTTGGGGTGAGTCCAAAGGAGGGCCACCAAATTGATCAGAGGGATGGTGCACTTCTCTTAAGAGGAAAGGCTGAAGGAATAGATGCTGTCCAACCTGGAGAAGAGAAGGCTTTGGGGTGACCTAATCGCAGGCTTCCAGTATCTGAAGGGAGCCTACAAAAAGATGGAGACACTATTTACAAGAGCATGTAGGGACAGGACAAGGGGAATGGCTTCAAACTGAACCAACTTAGATTAGATATGAGGAAGAAATTATTTTTTTGTGAGGCTACTAAGGCACGGGAACATGTTGCTCAGAGAAGTTGTGGATGCATCATTCCGGGCAGTGTCCAAGGACAGGCTGGATGGTGCTATGAGCCACCTGGTTTAGTGAAAAGTGTCCCTGCCCATGGCGGAGGGGGTTGGAACTAAATGATCTTTGAGGTTCCTTCCAATCAAAGCCATTCTATGTTTCTATAACTCCATAAAAAACAAAATAATTACCTTGCTTGTTTTACATGTGATATGTCTATTATCACAATTCAATCTTTCTATTTGTTAAAGTGTGCTACTGTGATTGTATTTAGTTTTTCATTTACAGCAAAGTCAATACTTTTCATGAAGCATTATTCTTGGTAACATGTTATCATTTTCTATACTCACTGACTTGGTAAATATACTTCACTTATCTTTATTACTGTTACTGCTTACTGTCTTTGACTAATCTGAATCAAAGCAAATCTTGTAAATTAGGTGGGTATTTTTTGTAAAAATATTCTTGTAAAAAGGTGGGTAGGGTCCATTCAGATTCGAGTAGACTAGAAGGAACATGAGAGTGGATGGAAAAGATAAGTTTGGTAGAATTTGTTGAATTACTGCTGTTTCACTAGCATATTACTGAGCTGTGATCTCTGCTTTTAAACCCATTATCAGGTTCTTCTTTCAGATGTCCCTGCTAAAGAGCTAACAATCCCTTGATTTTTCTTACAAAACTCATGACTGTAAGAAGCTTTGAAAAAAATGTCTCTGTCTTTTTTTCTTCATGACCAGTAGCAACCTTTCTGCCAAGAAATGTAGGAACAAGAAAGAAACATCAAAACAATGTTGTTTTAGATTGGGGGGAATTTTTGGTGGGAATCTCTCAAGGGTCACTGATATCATCCTGCAGTGGACTTGTCCTTTCATATTTAGGTTATTATTGAATCACATTTTATTTACTTTCAACAAAAGTAATATCTTAAACACATATATTGTATTATATGTGGGCGATATATTGTAAATACATCATTCAATGTCTATTTTACATATATATAATATCTATAAAATCTTTGTCCAGTTTTAATTACTATGGTAGCTGAAATTGTCATATGTCTTTGTCTTTTAACCTGTCGTTAGTCATTACACAGCTGCCTCTGTCTTCTAAACATTTGTGTATTTCTATGGTGTGCCAGTCCATAATAGTTCAGCCTTGAAAGTTGCTGTATGAATTAATAGTTCCCCCTGGTGACAGCTGGTATACAGTGATTTACATTTGTCAGCATGTAGCCAGGTTTTCATTTATTTACTCAAAATATGGAAGATTAATATTTCAGTTATTAACCTAAATATGAAAGGACAGCATGCCCAAAGCTGAATGTAAATATCTTGAGTCCTGTATCAGCTATTATGAAAAAAAAAAAATCCTAGTTAGATATTAGAAAACTAAGCTCCAAAAGAGCTGCTGAGTCGATGTAAACCAAACATCTTTGAGTGACATATTTCCCTCCATTGTTCACAAAAGGCCACAGCCTCAGCCAGTTTCTAATCACACTGCAGTTCAACACGAGGCACTGTAACTCAGAGCAGAGGAAGAAATCAGTTTGTTAAGAACTATAAATCAAAACACTCTGTATCACAGTACAGTTGAATTAGCATTCTTTTGTTTGAGGCTGCTACCTGACGTGCATCTAGCTGGGCACTCATCAAAAGAGAATGTGTAACTCTGTTAATTATTTTCTGGTTATTGCATACTGACCTTTAACATCATAGAGAAAACAGAGAAGTAATGTTTCCTTTGTCTTCAGTTACAGTTTGCTTTGCCATTCCAACGTCCCCAGTAATTACCTGGTGTTTTAGTATTTTGGAAACTGAGCAGACAGCGTGGTGTATTTGTGAAGCCAGATCCTAAGTTGATGCTAAGGAAGAGCAGCTAGAGCATTTGCAGAGATCTGGGTGATAAGGACCACACAAGGCTGATTTAGATAGCATTTTAAGTAATTTACGATGTAAGAAAAGAAGGCCCATGACAGGGGTTAATTCATTAACAGCTAAAAATTCTAGAATGCTTCTCTGGCTGGCCATGGTAATGAATTAGTAACTTTTCCAGCACTGATATTTCTTGGGTAGCAGTGCAGTAAGCCACTGGCAGCTGCAGAGCAGGAACAGGGAGGGAGGACTTACCACTGTCTCATTTGTAGCCTACACTTTTTTAAAATGAGGGTTGCATGAAGCAAAGTTCCCTGTTTCACCCAGATGATAATTTTCAATGCTAAGTTCCTATTACATTTTTAAGCAAATTATATTTTTATCCTAATATTTTGGTTTCTATTCAAAGTCTCACAACAAACTCCAAGTTCTTTAACTAAAAAGACAGATATACATCAAACACCCAAAGTGACTTTTAGAGATGACAGATTTTGTTTATGTAGGCTAGTTAACCATTCTAGTCTACTGAATATTGCTGTTAGGAAGAAGGAAAAAAATACAAATTGTAATTTCTTTCTGAAATTTAGACTTTGAAAAGATAATAAAAGAAAATTCTTCAATAAATGCAAGATTTTATGCCATAAATTTTAGTTAGAAATAATGAAATCCATCCTGCTTAAAGACTTAGTGCCCAGCTTCAGAGATCTGTGCCCTCTCATTCCTCCTCCATTTATGTTTCTTCCTCTCATTTCTTGGTTAATATCTGGGGGAAAAATTCCCAAAATTTACTAGTCAGTGCTTACATCTGGAGCACACACCTTGTTAACAGTCTAACTTTTCAGTGTAATACTTATTGACCTCTGTATCAAATATTTGAGACAAGACAAATGGAGTAAAAATACTCTAATGTAATTATTCTACCCTGTTTGGTTGTAATACAATTAGATTATTTAAGGAGCCTTTGGAGGAAATTACTTTCCAGCCTGCTTAAATCCAAGTTATTCCCTCCTAATAAGGGTGTGACTATTGGTAAAATAATGAAGCTATTTGTTCTTTGAAATTTAGATTAAAAAAAAAAGGAAATTGAAAATATTTTCCAGTGGAAATTATTTCTATTTTGAAAAAATACAAAGACCCTGAAGACCTACTTTTCCTGGGCTTGCTACTGGTTATTTATATTTGTGTTACTCAGTGTAGTTGTCATCCAAGCTTGTGTTGCCTGTGTAATATGTATTAGAGGAATGTGAGAAAAGTCAAATCTCTCTGATTTTCTTCTAAAATGTAGAAAAATCTAATTGTCCACTTGAACTTGACGAAAGTACTGTTTGCTTCTCCAGCAACTCCAAGACATGAAACTCCCCATGGCCATAATCCAGAGGCACTTGTTTCCATTGCAGAGTACTACTCTTCCTGTTGAAGGTGCTCATATTTTTTTGTTGGTCACTATCTAAAACTTAATCACTCTTCCTGTTTAAGACAGTTGCCATAGTGCAAAAATAACCAGTCATTCCAAGTCTTCAAATCAGTTTTTTTCCTGTGTTGTTTCATGTTTTACATTGTTCCATCCTTTCTCTTCCCCACACCCACCTCCTCCAGCTTTCCCCATTACATGAACACTTTAATGTAAATTATCACTACTGTTTGTCACTCGCCTAACCCTGAGAGAATATTACCCCTATTAGAAATGTATGCATTTTACAGAACTATTTGGGAAGAATGTGACAAATAAAAGAAAATAGACGTGTTTCAAACCTGCCTGCAGAATTCTCTTTCCGTGCAGATGTATGGCAAAATACATTGCAATCAATGTGGGTTTTTTTGGTCTAGTTATTCATTGCAAGTGATAGGTATTATTATTATTATTGTTATTGTCATTGTTGTTGTCATTGCTATTAATATTATTATGAAAACAGTTCTAATATTTTTCTAAGTAATTTAAGTAACAAAACAAAACTGTCTTGTTTCTATCACAGCACTCCCCTTCTTGTTGTACTGTTTTACTCTTTTGCATTATAAATATACCATAAATAATTTTTAAGGTCAAGCAGAAAGGAAGATTTTGTTTTCCAAACATCTGTCAGCAACCGCATGGAAGAGAAGACAGTACTAGCATAATTTAGTGTGCTTTCACTCGGTGAAAAATGTTCCTTGGACACTGTGTCAGGACACGTACTTTAAGTAAAGCTTTTCCCAAGTGCTTTATCTTTACACTGTATGGCTTTTCTTCTCTTACACTATTATTTTTCATTTTCTTTATTAAGACTACAAATATGTCAGAAAAGGATCATAAATATTATTTATTTTTCTGGCAGGCAGGCCTCATTGTGATAAGAGTGAGCAGTTGCCACTCTGCAGATGGCAAGAAAACTGGTTCCAGGTTTTTGTGTACCTGAATGTCATTGATGGCTGCACTGGAACACAACAAGCTAGTGAGGAAGCATTAGGTTTGGCAGGCAGAGTGTGGTTTGACACGTGTCCTTTTCCATCAGGGGCTGCCACAGGGCAGTAATAACCACACATACCCAAAGGACTGGAAAATTATTTTCAGTCCTCTCCTCCCATCTCTGCCATTTGCATTTAGTGTAAACGTACAATGAAGCTGTTAGTTCTGTTGAGTCAGAAAAAGAAAAGTCACTGAAGAATATAAAATCTGAACTGAAACAATATAAATGCTCTTGGATCCTTCAGTAAAATACTCCTAGGCCGTGCTGGAATTATCTCCTTGTGTAGGAAGGACATGAGAATATAAGACATAAAATCATAAAATCCTATTGATTGCAAAACAATGTACCTGAAAGGAAGCAAATTTTTGCAAAGAAAGTAGGCTTTAAGCTTAACAGGAAAACTCTGACACTAACCATAATCTTCATAGTGCGTACGGTTCAAAGCCATAACCCTGTAAACTGGCCAGCACAATGAGGAACCCAGGAACCCAGTGAAAACTGAAAGTATTCTGAAACTGAAATACTGTCAGATAACATCAAGGTCTGTAAAGGCACAAAATATATGCAGGGGGACCTCTTTTCAGTCCAGTTTATACAGTGGAAAACAACATAGGAAGAGTTCAGTGCACAAAGTCCACTTACTGGGTTAGACATGCTTTTCCCAACTTCATTGGAAGACATGAGATATATGGCTCCTTCCAGTTAGCCTTGTTAAATAATTCTTTCTTCTCTGGTAAAGATTTCATGGTTAGATTATCACATCTGCATTAGCCTCCTCAATTACATTTGTAAAAGTAAACAACTCCAGAGGGGAATTTAGGAGACATTTAGGGTAGGTCAGAGGAATTACTTTTGGAGGCCTTTTTTTACCTTTAACTGGGGAGAAACCTGGATAAAGACTTAAATGTTTACATTCAGTATGTTTTGATGTATGAATCTCAACCATCGGGTCTCTTACATGCTGAAACCATTAAATAATATTGCTTATAATTTTATTGTAAATAAGGCATATGAAAGGATTTCATAGGATCTACAGAAGCCACTTCTACTGTCTGCTTGTGCAGCAGGTTGCATATATACCAGTATTGTTATATTGCCAATGTTTTGCTTATTGAAGAAAAAATATTATTATATTGCTTCATATTTCTACTTGTCTTCTGAAAGAAAACAGTGAATTGTGATGCCAAAGGAACCTTCTACTGATACAGAAAATTATCAGATATCATCACCATACAAATAGTGGTGAAAAACCCAAATTAATAAATAAAAAATGGCTTGTGAGGTAAAGAAGGCTTGTATTTTTCTGTAGAGACATGTTGGTATATTATCTCTCCATAAGAAATGGGTATTTCCTAGAATTGATTACAAAAAATGCATTTATTCTATAATAAAAGGAAAAAGAAGTGATGAGAAAACTGCATTTTCAGAGCTGAATGACAACTCTGCAGACAAACTTGTAATAGAAACGCACAGTATGCACAGCAATTGAGGCACCCGGTTCTGATATTTAATTGACTTTACTCCTCCTAGAGAGTATCAGCTTCATCCCCTTTTTTTAGTCATGGGTCTGCTCACTACAGCTTTATAGCAAGGTCTGATTATCTAGAGTTGCTCCATATTTAATGAAGAAAAGAAGTGTCAGGATTTTTTTACGGTGTATCTTCAACCTGAAGTGATTTCTGAATCTTGTTTAGTTGTAAATAAATGCTTATGTGAAAGTAGGTAATTTTAAATTATTTTACTCTTAAAAATTTAGAGATTGTGGGGGAAAATTTATGCCATGTGAGAGAATTTCCTAAATGGTCTCTAGTTCAGTGCCTGTGGATGTCGCTTAAATTGTGGAAGAGTGAGCGGCAGACTAAGTCTGTTGCCAGACTTGGCTGCTCCTGCAAATACTATTTGTGTGAATAAGGAAGTCTTCAGGGAACCAGACTGGTCAAGATTTCATTTGTTCTTAATTTTAGGTTCTTAACCAAAATCTCTACACTACCAATTTCTTATTTAGCGGTTATTCAAAGGTTCTTTTTTTTCATAGTTCTTCTATTTTGATGTAAAGATCCACAACAGAATATTCAGTTCTCTAAAAATTCAAATTTCATATTGCAGAATCACAGCATCAATCAGGTTGGAAAAGAACTTTGAGGTCATCAAACCCAACCTATGACCTAACACCACCTTGTCAACTAGTCCATGTCACCAAGTACCACATCTGGTCTTTCCTTAAACACCTTGAGGGACTGTGACTCTACCACCTGCCTTCAATGGCAGCCCATTCTGATATCTAATCACTCTTTCAGTGAAGAAATTCTGCAGAATGTCCAGGCTAGACCACCCCTGGTGCAGCTTGAGGCTATGTCCTCTCCTGTCACTACTTGCCTGAGAGAAGAGACTGACCCCCTTGTGGCTACAATCTCCTTTCAGGGAGTTGTAGAAAGAGATAAAGTCTTCCCTGAGCCTCATTTTCTCCAGGCTAAACAACTCCTGCTCCCTCAGCTACTCCTTACAGGACTCACTCTCTAGACACTTTATCAGCTTTGTGTCTCTTCTCTGGACTCACTCCAGCAGCTCAATGTCCTTCCTGAACTGAGAGCCCAGAGCTGAGCACAGGACCTGAGGAGTGGTCTCACCAGTGCCAAGTACAAGGGGACAATCCCTGCCCTGGTCCTGCTGGCCAGGCTATTCCTGACACAGGCCAGGATGCCATTGGCCACCTGGGCACACTGCTGGTTCATGTCCAACTGAGTGTTGACCAGCACCCCCAGGTCCTTTTCTGCCAGGCAGCATTCCAGGCACTTTTCTGGATGTTTTGTGACTTTTTTTTTTTTTTTTAAGTTCCAGTTCCCTTCTAAAGCACAGCAAAAAGTGAGTAGTTGAACATCAGCATTTTTCATAAAAAAATAATTTTTTAGGCTTGTCAACAGTTTATATTGAGTTCTGTACTGTTATTTAGTTTCCTAGCCATCTACACAAGATTGGAAGCAATGAAAAGCACAAGTTCTGATACTTTTTTTTTTATTATGGTATGTAAGAAGTGCTTTTTAAAGAGAACTCATCTTTTATTTATGTCACCAAAAAAAATAGCCAGATTTCTGAGGAGTTCAGCAGTGAATATGCTGAGCTTTGGGAAAAAAAACAGCATGTACATCTTGCAGCTCTAGACAAAAAGTTACAAACAGAGTCACCCACTCACTTCAAACTATGGCTTTTAATATGTTGTGGTAGACATTTAATCAGTTTCGTTAGATCAATGTCTGTTGTAACGTGTTAGTTTGGCCACTGAATTCACCTAGTTGAGGATTGTACCTTGATCAGTACTGTTTTACTGTGCTTGAATTAAAAAAAAATCATCACATTTAATACTTGATGACACAGAAATATTCAGTCAATGTAATATAGAGATCTTCCAGCACACTGATTACAAATCTTTAGTAGAGGTGGTGGGTAAACACCTCACAGTCTTTCATGCAGTAGACACACATGCTCTTAGGTTGTTCTGATGTCATCTTCCTTGGAGGAGGTTCCTGAGAAAACATTGATGCAAAAGATATGTTAAGAAAATCAATGACAAATTGTCACTGAGTCTCAAACTCATGTAAAGATCTTTAGAGTGGTGGAATATAAAGTCAAAGAGGTGCTGTCACTCCGCTTTTATCTCTTTGATCTCATTTTCAAGACTAGTATAGGCTGGCAGCAGTGCTTAAACTACAGAACAAGAGCAGCTGTTGACCTCAGCACTATTGAGAACCTAACACCATTTATTGGACTTAGGTTTTACTGATTTTGAACACTGACAAGATTTCAGTAAAGGTGGATCTAGTAAAGGTTTCATTTGTATTTCTCAGGAAATTCCCTTAATTCTCAAAATAACAACATCATCAACAAAGAAATCAATCAACCGACTGGCCAAGCACACAAATTAAAATTAAAATCTCACCCACAGCTGTTGAAAAGTATATACAGGAGTTCGTTATAGATACGACAGAAAAGGGGAAATTATATTCAAATTTGCTAATTTATTTCCATAACATGACTGGAAATAGCACAGATGAATAATAGTAATTCACCTTCTGATGCATGGAGATACTAATATCACACTGCCTGCAAATGTGCATTTTAAAAGAAAATACTTTATTTTAAAAATGTATGGTTTTTATTTTCCCAACCTCATTAAAAAGAAAAGATACTGGCTGCAGAACACATAGATTGGGCATTCCAAAGAGCTACTTTGGTCTGTGCTCTGTGATTGTAAATTATATCTGTCGTTTGATTTCTAGGTCAGCTTCAAGTCAGTGGTAATACTTGAGTATTAACATGATTCCATATCTTAAGTTCAGAAGAAACAAGCCTTCAACTTTCCATTTGCAGATTTTATCCCTTAAGTGAAATTAACTTGAAGTGAACACATCATGGTGAAGTGGTCTTGCCAAGGCATATTAAAGTATCAGAATAACACATGCTGGAGCCAAGTCTTGCCTTATACAGTACTGGAATATTAAGCCATATGGAGAACACAGAAAAAATTTTGGACTTCTTTTTCTAACCTTGTTCTAGTTTGAAATGAAGTTTCCAACTAAGAATTTGTGAGCTGAAATGAGTGAAGAAGCATGAATTATTTCCTGCCATATTTTTCTGTTACTTGTCCATGATCAACTGGTGTTTTTATACACCTCTAGTTACACTGAATAAGCAATGGCAAAGAATAAGTCTCTTCCCTTACACAGGTACAGCTTTCCAAATTGTGGTTATATGTCTGCTTGTAGTACACTGAAGGGGAAAGTTGGTGACTTGTTTTTTTATGTATATTTTTATATATAAAATATAAACATACAAATTGAGTGACTAAGCGTGTGTCAGCTATGAGACACGGATGATCCTTTAAAATATATATGTTTGACTAATTTTCTGCTCCATACTAGGTTTACATTTCCTACGTTTTGTGCTTTATACTGTTAGATTATAAAAATCAGTGATACTGATAAAGATTAGAACAGTGTGGGCTTGACTGAGGCAATGAAAACTTCTGAAGGTTTGTGTTATATCTCAAGCATTGCCTCCTTTTGATACAATTTAGCATGGGAAAACACATATCCTGAGCACACATATACATACATATGTGTATGTACAAACACACATATACTTCAGTAGTATACATGTACAAAAACACATATACTTCACTTTTAAAAATAGATATTTTTCTACATAGCAGCAAAAGAAAAAGTAGCATGAACTGTATTCTACAGCGATATGTATGCATTCCAGTCTGCAGTTCATACAAGTGTACTGTAAAAAGCACAACCAGTCACTTAAAAATGTCATAGTCTGGAGTATGCCTGAGTTGTGCTGTCAGTATGGGAAATGAATTCAAATAATAGGTGCCATTACTGTAGCATGAAACTATTAGTTAAAGTTCACGGTGCTTGACTAGATCACTTAAACCTTTATTAGGAAAAAAAATGAAATTTTGAATGTTCTTCTTTTCTTCCTTAATTTGAGCAGAGGCTCAAAGTTTAACCAAAAGCATCTGGAAATAAGTTCCAGTGCTGTGCTCCTGGTTCAAGTCTGAAAGAACAGAAGGCAAAACTCCCTGAGCATGGTGCTAACTAGTATCACGGGGATGTCAAACTTGATTTGAGGTAGATTGACGTGTCATTATTCCTCACATTCCTGCTTCCTTTTTAATGATCTGCACCTGAGCTCTGGTGTGTATTTTGTGACACTTATTAGCAATATACAGGTCTGAGAGAACTGTTGTTTATCCATCTCTCACCTGTTAAAATGTTAACAAGACGAGACGTGCCACAGTGTCTGGTGCCAACTGAAGGTCATGGATGGAGTGAGGAAGCCCGTGACATCTGTCTCTCACAGTGGGCTTTGCACTGTGCTTCACTGAGAACAGCAGGCTGAGCGATTTCTCACCGTTAATATCAATGGGACCTGAACGCCTGCTCCCGGCATGCATTCCTCGGCTCCAGGAGTGGAAGTGTGGAGCTATTAACACACCTCATTCACATCTGAATTAAGAATGTTGAAACAGTTCCACATGGCAGATAAACCAAAGAAGTTATTAGGCTTATTCTTGTCCACATGCACTTTTAGTGCCTGATGGCAACTTCCCCCCACTGTTTTAAGTCAAGACTGAGACTCAAGGCTCCTGCGTATCAATCAACCTGGACTAATCTTTTCTTGCTCTTATTTTTCTGCTTCAGAACAACTAGGTCTCATTGTGTACAACATTTATTTTGATTTCCATGTTGCAATATATTCATAATACTCAGTATTAATGGCATTTGAATTTTGGAAAATTGTCATACCATTTCAATAAGAAGTTTTTGGGATGGAATAGATGCCTCTCATATAAAACAGTTTTAAATCACAGAATCATTGAATGGCTTGTGTTGAAAGGAACCTTAAAGATCATCTAGTCCCAAATATGCTGCTGTAGGCAGGTATGCCACTCAATACACCATGCTTCTTAGGGTCCCCTCCAACCTGGCCGCTAACACTTCCATAGATAGGGCATCCACGACTTCTCTGGACAACCTGTTCCAGTGCCTCACCACCCTCTGAGTAAAGAGTTTCTCTCTTACATTTAATCGAAACCCCCTCTTTTGCAGTTTAAAATCATTGACCCTTGTCCTCTCCTTATTTGCCTGTAGAAAATGTCCTTCTCCCTCCCTTTCATAAGCTCCTTAAGGGGGTTGGAAGGCTGTGGTGGGATCTCTCTGAAGCCTTCTCTTTTCCAGCCTTAACAATCCCAGCGCTCTCAGCTTGTTCTCATAGGGGAGGTGCTCCAACCCTTGGATCTTCCTTGTGGCCCAGTAGTAACCTTTCCTTTTCCTCTTTGTGTCTATCAGTGAAGAACTGTGAGTGAAACATAGGCAGTTTTTTGTGAATGTATGCAAATATTATAGAAGATATAACTATATGTGTACATTAGTGAATAGAAATTTTCCTCTTTCTGATATACACATAAAACAGCTTTGCAGAAGTACATGCAGAGGTACAAGTGATATTTCCCCCTCTCCTGTCCTCGCCTGTCCTCTCCTCTCCTCTCCTCTCCTCTCCTCTCCTCTCCTCTCCTCTCCTCTCCATCCCTTCCTCCTGTGACCCTGTCTGGCCCCTTCTCCTCCATTTCTTCCCTCTTTTTTTCCCTTCTTCTTCTTTTATATTTTCTGTGTAGTGGCTTCCTTTGTTGTGTTTTTATTTTGCCTTTTTATTTTTTAGTTTGGTTCAATTAATTTTGTTATTGTTTTTCTTTAATTTATTTTTTATTTTTTTGCTTGCAACATTTTCTTTCTTCTGAAAATCATTCAGACATTTTAGCCCATGCTGGGCTGTCACAGACACTAACAGCTCGTTGAAAAACCCTTCCATTTCTTGTGGAGACATGAAACAATGCCATTCAGCAGACACAGTGGAAACAAGGTGCACAGTCCTTTCAGTTTTTATTTATGGCAATGGGGAGCACATTGCTGGAGGTACTAAGAAGAACAAGTTTACTTTCTGAAAGAGCCAAATTTGTCTCAATTGTTTCTGGATGGAGACCCATCTATCCCAATAGCCATGGAAACAGCTCTTCTGATCCCCTGCTACTTTGTGTTCTGAAATACACGTATGTTTCATGAATGTTTAAACAACTTCACTCTTAATCTCATTAGTATAAGGCTCTTGCTCAGGACCCACTGAAAACAGCTGAACGACATTCCGGAATTTGAGTAGACTTTAGTTCTGACACTAAGAAATGTCCCACTGGCTTAGCCTTTCAAAAGGCAGACAAATGAAAAATAACTTTAAGCGCTTCTATCAAAAATAAATACCATTTGTTTTCTGAGGTCTGTTTCTCAGCAGTTCCCATTGATGAAGGCTATAGAAGGCTTTGGAATAGGACATACTTTTATTGGCTTGTTTCTTTTAAAACAAACTCCAAAACATTGTTTTGTTTTGTTTTGTTTTGTTTTGTTTTGTTTTGTTTTGTTTTGTTTTGTTTTGTTTTGTTTTGTTTTGTTTTGTTTTGTTTTGTTTTGTTTTGTTTTGTTTTGTGGGCTCATGGCTATTTAGAACAGACTCCCAATGTCTCACAAATTCCAGTTGTATTCCTAAGTACAGTGGGCAATAAATAGGAAAGATTAAATATTCTGTAGCTGGGTTAGAGTGGAACAAGAAACTGCTGCATTCTTTCAAAACAAACAAAAAACATAATTGGAAAAATTCATTTATATATTCTCTTACATTAGATGGGGCCACTGAGTGAAACATTCACCGATGAATTACTCCTCTAATCTGTGGAGGAAAATTCACCAGCTACTGGTGAATTAGAATTCTGGAACAGAGCCATGAGAGCTAAATGGCTAAAAAATGAAAACAGGCAAACATTTGAAGAGTATTCTACAGAACACAGATCTTTCAACACCTCCCCCTTTCCATGGCTAATTCATTGTCATGGAAACTGAATTTATCAAAATGTTCTTGTTCACTCCTAGTGACCCAGTGAGTTGACTTACAGAGCTGGTGAAAGGTAATTCAGACTGAAGCAAATTTTACAAATGATATGCAGCAGTTCATAAGTCAGAAAATTTTGAATGGCATCATTGTACTTCCCAAGTAGTTTTGCCTAGTCTCAAAAGACTCTTTCTGTCTGCAAGCTGGAGGTGTGTGAAACACTTACTAATAAGTTAGCATGGGTGGTATGTATGACTATAGATCCTTTCTTCCCCCTCTGCTCTCCTTTAATTTGTTTTTCTTCTTACCCTGTGAATTTGTGTTAAAATTTTGGGGTTTCTGTGTCATTTCTTTACTTGATATATTTTCCACAGCATTTTCCTGTGTTGGTATTTAGCCCAAGGACACAAAAATCCTTCATCACCTCATCACAAACATCTCTTCTTATCTCTTACTGAAGATAGGTGTTGACTACCGAGTATAATGCACAATGACTACTGTATGCAGCCTGCTCTGCCAAATCCAAAATAACCCTGGAACTCTGAGTGCTTTCACCATGTCTCAGAAGGTGGGTTTGCTTGTATTACTTCATCATACATGAAAATTGTCATATAATTATTTGGAAGGTTTTTCATTTTCCATGTCACTGCCAAATTCCATCAAGGTTGATTTTTATTTTTTTTTCTGTTAGCAATTAGTGACTTGTTGTCATGGAAACCATACTTCACATGATTCTTGAACTTAAATGGCTGAATGTGATCAGCACCCTTCATTCTTTAGCCTTAGTAGTTAAAGACTCCTTTTTGTGTGTGATCTTGATTACAGATTCACATAAAATATCTATAAACAGACAAAATAATAGCAGAAGGCTACATCAATTAAAATGGAGTATTGAATAATTCATTCTTTAATTAAAGCTCTTCCTTTTCCTATTGCTGTAACCTTTCAAGTGTTAAAGCAGATATAAGAGCTAATCATTTGTATGAAGTATCTTTTCTAATTAGGAGTTTGCGAAACAATAATGAAGGAAAACAAAAAATGGTTATTTAAATACTTTTGCTTTTACTCTTAATGCAATGAATGGAAACAAAAGTACTTAGGAGAAAATATTTTCTAGGAGATAAGTCTGTATCTGTGTTTGGGATAAGTCTGTATCTGTGTTTGTGGACAGTGTGCATTTATGTACACAGAAAGGGATACATTCACTTCAGCTTTTTGTTTGTAAATGGACTAAATTGCTTTGGAAAAATTAAAGGATATGACCCAATAGAAGACACATTTGAATTTGTTAATCCACGTAGTATTTTGAATCTGCAAATCAAAGCCTTAAAACTTTATTTTTAAATAGAACTACATTTTTCAATAGAAACTACACCAAAGGATTAATATATTACATTTTTTTCATGTGAGTGACATCTCCACCATTTAGAAATATTCCAGAAATGTTGCTGCATCATAAAGCTCAGTTTTCATTGAAGAATTTTTAGGTATATTGCTCTAATAATGGTGGCAGAGTAAGCTGAAGCAGGTCAATATAAAGATCTGTGTGAAGTCTCCTATTCCAGATCCTAATCCCTTTACAAACTATCTGGATATTCCTATTTGTGTGTGTCTGTGCATATGCACGTTTAACCACACTTTATTCAGAAAAACTGTTCTACATGTAAAGAGTTATGCAGACATAACTACAATATTTTAAATTTACAGTTTGCACTGATTCAATTTCTTTGTCTAGATAATTTGTTCATATAGTTACATGTTCTTGTCCCTGTGTGACTCCAGAAAAATGCTGAATGGTCTGTAATCTATAAGAGTTCAAGGTATTTGAACCTTGTAGGAAATGATAAGAATCAGGCCTGGGCTTGTGAAACTGTAAATGTCACTAATGAGTGCTAACTGGTAGACAGTGACTTTTGAAGACTTTCCTGGCGCTTGATGCATGAGAAAACTCAGTCTTGAAAGGACACTGTACTTATTTAGCTTTTCAAATGCCTCTTTAGAAAACTAGAACTAAACTAAACTGTTGGTTAATGTAGCTGTCAGAGAAAAATGTAGTCCAAAGGCATGATAAGACAATTAATTCCCTGTGGTAATATCTGAATTCAATGTTATTTTCCCCTATATTTCCTCCCATGAACTGGAGATCATTACTTGGACTCATTAACTTTACACAGTAGAGATATCTCTTTGCTTTCAGTGATACAAAAACAAATATAAATTATTTTAGCATGCATTTGATGTTCACAGGCTACTTTCAGAAAAGCAATTGTG
>VXBU01018282.1:404946-471612 GCA_013400315.1 Bombycilla garrulus | reverse complement strand
AATTCCATGTTATCACACCAAGTATGGCATTTCTTTGTAAATTGTGAATTTGGGCTTTAAGATCTTTTTTTTTTGGCTGTTATCCTGTGTGAATGCATCAGATTACTTTTAATTCTTATTTCTCTAGAATTACTCCTAATATATCTTTCAATTACAAACTTCTCCTAAAATTTGCTAGAAATACAGACTATATTTTAAACTTTTAAAATAACAAAGTTAGTGTCAATAACTGCATTAGCCCTGAGGTAGCTACAACACAAACACGTTCTTTCTTAACACCTCCAGTACATATTGGTTTTTTAAAGATTTGAGTTTATCTAACACTTATTACTAGTTGCACAATGTATTTGTTTCCACAGGTGTGTGAAATTCTATCTTTTTTTTTTTCCCATTAAAAATGCACAGAACTAAAAGCATCAAATTACTAGTTCAAGTCTGTACTGGGGTGAAACAGTTGACCTTGCATTTGTACAGGGTCAAACAGTTCAGCAGAACGGTTGCTATTATTACAGCAATTTTAAAAAGAATATTATGAAAATAAAAATACAGAACATGGTTCTTCAATATGTACAATCAGGAAAAAAGGTACTCCTTAAAATCAGATGCAAATGTTATTTAAAACTATGAAGCTAGAAACCAGCTGATTTTCTTCTTCGTTGCCCAGGATTTCTTTGGGGTATTATTTCAGTCTCATAATCTTTTAACTTTTTTATACTTAGAAAGACAATGGAATATGACAGGTTCTTTGACAGTTTGCTAACACGAATTAACCTCATCTATGGGAAAACTGGTTGTGCGCTAACATCTACTTTTGCAGAGCTTTTTAAGATGATCTCTAAATTGCTGAATTTCTGGGAGGTCTGCTTCCTATATTTTAAGCATTCTGCTGAGTAATAACATTTATAATGTGACATGTATCTTATGATAGGCTTGCATATTGATGACTCTAATATTTGTATAGGAAAAGGAAGAAATAAAACATGCTTGATATGTTCTTCCAAACTAATGAAAATTCACTGCTGCTTTGCATATGATTTCGTCAGGTAACAGAGTGGGGTATTTGACCATGGTTTATTCTTTAATTCATAAAGAACTGCTCAAACCAATCTTAAGAGATTTGTGGTGAGAATTTGTCACATAGAAATAATATTAGTCTAATATGTAAGATTATATTTTTTTCTTTCTAGCCTGAAAAATGAATAAATGATTTTTCCCAGGAACAAGGAGAATAATACAGGAGAATCTGACCTAAATGCAATCCCCTTAAAAAATGCTGGTAACCAAAATAACTATGAGGCTTTTCTTATTTTGCTGAATTTCATTCCTTGTGGATGGAACCTATTTTATAATTAGGTGAGAGGCACTATATAAGTTGGGTGAAGAAGATGAAGAATATTTATCAAATAAAATCCAACACTAGCAGGGTTTAAAAATAAATTTATAAATGAAATGGCCCAACAGTCCTATCTATCTGTATTCTAAAATAATGTGTATTTCTCACTTCAGTTTAAGATATACTACTGAATAAATACACAGCTATACAGTAGAAGACAGTACAAAATGTTATGCAAATTCCTGTATTTCCTCATCAATACTTTTGGAGGTTTTTTTGTATAGAACCTCTGGTGCTAAGTAAGGACCATGAAAGTTTCATAGAGGGTGAGGACAAATGCCATATTAAAGTCTCTGTAGTTTCTCTGCAATGAAAAATCTGCAACTTTAAAAAGAAATATTAGCTCTGTGGTAAATAAATAAATAAATAAGCTGACTTCTTCAGTGCTGTAAGCCTGGACTGAAAATTTTCACTTTAGGATACCTTTTATGAAAATTTTTGCAGGTTTATCTGTTCTTGATGACCTACATTTGTGGTGATAAAACCTTTAATGTATAATCATATCATCATATTTTCTGTGCATGACACATATGTTAGAAATAAACCATTTTAGTTGCATATCAAAGCATTAAAGTATGTTATGGATTATCTCATACTGTTAAGGTAAAGTTTGATTCCCTGTTTACTGTGGGTCCACTTGTGTGAAGGTTACAGAGGGAGCCTTTGAAGTCTCTAAATATAGCTTAAAAGAGTTTCTCTATATCTAAAATGTCATGACATTAACTTCCAGCATCTTGGGATCCTCCAAAGTTAGAAACTGGGAAACTGATCCTTTCCAGTGACATAGAGCTTTAATTTTTAGCCTTAAAACTATTCAAAGAAATGGACCTACCTTCTGACATTTTAGATATAAAAAAAGGTTTTGTGAGTCCAGCTCATCTTGTATATTAGGGAACCATATTTTCTGAGGAAGAATTATTGATTTAAAAAGGGTTAAAATGAATGACTTGGTGTTGTATTTAATTAAAAATAATAATAAGGAAAGTCTCTACTGGTTCTTTGCAGATATTGTATAGTTCTGACTTTTATAAGAGATTGTCTATGTCATAAAAATGCTATTAATTACTCAAAAATATATATACATTATATTATAATCTACTTCATATTTATGAAAAATTGACCTACTTATGTAGTTCTGAGTGAAACTAGGATTTAAAGATGCAGATATAAATGCTTTTTATGAGCAGAGAAAGGAGATTTTATTTGTTGCTATTAAGAAGTAAGTTCAATTAAAGGGAATAATACAGATGTAGTGTGTGCTCAGGTTTCCTTTGACCCAGTGCTCATCAGTAGTGATTGTCTGTTCTGGGGTTTTTTTGGTGGTGAGACTGAATCTGTAATTAATTTCAGATATGAATATAAAAAGAAATTTACTTTCTCAGTGCTCTTCAGTAAAGCATTTCATTGAGCTGGATGACAAATCAGTGTCTGAAACTGTGTCACAGCCCGACTGCTTTTCCATTTAGGGCCTATTTCACACTGACTGAAAAATGGTAGAGTGGTTCAGCTCCATTTGCTGAATAACCTGGAGGTCCTTAGGGGAAAAGGGGAAAAATCTGCTGTGTTTCAGAGCGTATTGGATCTAACTTGAATTCTTGGCGCGCAAGTAGCCTATTTCTCTTGCTTGCAATAACTTGTATTAAGCCTGGCTTTGGCTAGTGTGATGGGAATATCAGACATCTCCCCATAGTAACATTTTGCAGTGCAGCAGAAAAAAAATGCAGTTATCTGTATGTTTGCACAGAAAATTATATATACATTTCTGAGCTGGATCAATAATGCTTCTTGATGTTGTACATGTCAGTTAACAGAATAGAATTCAAATCCAAACATTTCAGCATTGCCAAATGTACTACCATTTTTCTGCCTGGGTACCTCAGAAAGGCCTTGTTTTTAAAATGTGAGTTTTCACAGCATTATGACCAGTATGCCATGGATACTATGAAAAAAGTGGAGAAAAACAAGTTCTTTAGTTTATGTTAATGCAGTCCAACATAATTTCAGAAACTTATTTATCAATTTCCATTTTAGTTTACACCGACTTTACTATTTCCTACATAATGTCTGCCAAAAAAGCATAGCATATGTATAGGCATATATAGGCATGTTAAAAAATTGCACATAAAAGGTATAGAAGTAGATGCATGTATTGACTGCTTTACTGTAACACAATTTTAAGAAATTCTATGTTAAATCTATAGTTGATTATGTAGCAAAATAGGCCTCAATATTTTGTTTACATGAAATCTAATTTAATAATGATCTATAAAAATGATCCTCACTAACAGTGATGACTCAGAAAAGGCCAACATTTGCACTGCAGAAAAACTGGAGTATTTAGAGCCTGAAAAATCAAGAAACATTTGAATTTAAGTGAGTAGAAAATGCTTGCTAGATAGTGAAGGCATGCCTGGTTCAATATAACTCAGATGTCAGTTGAGCTGTTTTATTTTCCTTTTACGTTTTCTCTTCCTTCCTCTATTTTCTTATTTCATATTGTCTTCTTTCTAAATGTGAGCTTCTAAATCAGTTATTCTTAGTCATCTAGCAGTTCCACAAGACTCTTAGGGAGGCAAGAGTGGCTAAAATTGGATAGATGTTTTTCTCCAGCTTTTGCTTCTTTCTGACAGATGTTGAACATGATCTGAAGTGAATTTTAACCCTAAAGAAGCTTTGTAGAGAAATTCTGAGATAACCTTCTTGTAATGAGTCCACTGTTAACAATTCTAAGCTGTATTTTCACATTATCTATCATGGCTTATAGACAAAGAATCCCTATAATTCTCTCCAGCCAATTCAGCAGATCCAACAGTGTTGTAGCTGTGGGGATGTGTTTTTGCATGTAATTGGGGCATGGAAGTATTCTTTACTGATATTTTCTGCTCCTGAAAGGCCTTGCATAAAAAGAGGATTGATCAAACAGTCTCCTACAGGGTTGCCATTGTTGCAGGCTGGTCATTTAGGGTGGCCAACCAAAATGTAGGGCAAATATGAGGCAGATAAAAATAAAGAAGAACAAATAAAGGTAGCTAGAGGCATAAAAAACTTGTTAGTCCATTCTTTTGTTATAGCTATGCTTCAAGCATCTCTGCTTGTAAGAAGCTCCAAAGATGCCCTAGGATGAAGCTCTGTAATTGCAGGCAAGAAAGGGCAGGTGTTAGCTTTTATTAAATATCCATGGAATTTAACAGTGCAAACAGCCCATTGCTGAAGGAGAAAGAAAGATAGGAAGGAAATTCCTTCTTTGAGATAATTTCACGCTTACTGTCCATCAGACCTGTCATTATGCTCTGTGTGTCTGACAGAGTCAGGCTAGATATAAATACCTTGATACTTTATGCACTTGAGTTCTGTATAAACAAGCTTTTGCTTGTGAGATGCTGTAGGCTGTCCTGCCTGGCTCCCTGCNCTGAAAGGTACAATTCCCTCATAAGTGGTTTCTGTCATCCTTATATATATATATATATGTTTTTACTTCCTTGGAGTGCCTCAAAAGTCTTTAGACACAAACATTTAGGCAACTGAATCCTTCCCAAAATCCTGAATGGATTCTTTGAATGGAAGAAGGCACATATTAGAGATGCTGATAACTGTGAAGCAAAATGTTCCTTTCTCCTGTGTCCTCACACTGAAATGAAGAAGGTTTATAGAAGGAGGCAAAGACATTGAGCCAGATCTTAGTGCTTTGGTGCTTTGGTGCTTTGGTGCTTTGGTGCTTAGTGCTCGTTAGTGCTTTGGAGGGTTGACTTTTTTAATGAAAAACAAGTTGTTAATTTAATTTAGAGAGAGCCATTATTGGGTTCTGGTAGTTTGCCATGACATGGCTTCATCCAGCTGCAGAACAGATTTGCTAAGGCAGATTTACTGATGCTTTTGGACTTCTCTGTATTTTACTCAGTGGGTGCAAGTAAGGTTTAAGAATGTTCTGAGGTCTNGGCAGGTGTTAGCTTTTATTAAATATCCATGGAATTTAACAGTGCAAACAGCCCATTGCTGAAGGAGAAAGAAAGATAGGAAGGAAATTCCTTCTTTGAGATAATTTCACGCTTACTGTCCATCAGACCTGTCATTATGCTCTGTGTGTCTGACAGAGTCAGGCTAGATATAAATACCTTGATACTTTATGCACTTGAGTTCTGTATAAACAAGCTTTTGCTTGTGAGATGCTGTAGGCTGTCCTGCCTGGCTCCCTGCTGTTGTTACTGAAAGGTACAATTCCCTCATAAGTGGTTTCTGTCATCCTTATATATATATATATATGTTTTTACTTCCTTGGAGTGCCTCAAAAGTCTTTAGACACAAACATTTAGGCAACTGAATCCTTCCCAAAATCCTGAATGGATTCTTTGAATGGAAGAAGGCACATATTAGAGATGCTGATAACTGTGAAGCAAAATGTTCCTTTCTCCTGTGTCCTCACACTGAAATGAAGAAGGTTTATAGAAGGAGGCAAAGACATTGAGCCAGATCTTAGTGCTTTGGTGCTTTGGTGCTTTGGTGCTTTGGTGCTTAGTGCTCGTTAGTGCTTTGGAGGGTTGACTTTTTTAATGAAAAACAAGTTGTTAATTTAATTTAGAGAGAGCCATTATTGGGTTCTGGTAGTTTGCCATGACATGGCTTCATCCAGCTGCAGAACAGATTTGCTAAGGCAGATTTACTGATGCTTTTGGACTTCTCTGTATTTTACTCAGTGGGTGCAAGTAAGGTTTAAGAATGTTCTGAGGTCTATCTCCTGCCCCTTCACTGCATTCAATGGACCAAACTAGTAATTTAGTTTGTTCTTTTGGGTTATACCCCTCTTCAGCTTATTTGAATAGCACTGTGTTGTTCAGAACTTTGCCTAAGATCATGCAAAAAAGAATTTCATATAAAGTTATTTTAATTTATCTAATTCAGAATATTACAATATTGAATTGCAAAGCATTGATGACAATTTAATTGGTTTTATCTTGTCAATGCACCCATGCAGTTCTTAGTTTTTTTCAGATTGACCATATACAAGGTGCCTTTATGCTGAAGGATCCCACCCCAAAATGGCTACTTGAGCCATTGTAAAGTTGAAAGGTATTCAGTGCTAACAACACAATCCCTCCCACATTTGCCTCCCTTCCAATTCTCCAAGCTGCTATGGGAAGTGCTAGCAAGAGAGATTGTCCCAGGAGACAGTGCTTTGCTTTGCAATGTTCACGCCAAAGACAGCATTATTTTTGCCTGAAGTTCTCTTTTATGACATGTACAGATCAGCATAAAGTACTCTGCAAAATTAATTGAATTCTCCAATAATTGTTCTAAAGCCAAATACCATACAGAGCCTTAAGATATATATGCATTTCCAAATGTCTTTGTAGCCTGATTTGGGCCATTTACTTCACGAAATCTCAGCTAAAGGCTGAGTGCAGTAATGAAGCTGCAATTCAATGTACATTTTTTTCTTTTCTGCTTTTCTCTTTTTGGTGTGGATGCTTTTGTTTTCTGCTACAGTGAACATGTTTCTGAGGTTTATTTGATTTGTCCACCTGTTGGTGACAATATAAGCAAGGATGGGGGAATAACAGTGAATAGATATGAAGAGAAAGAGAATTGTGTCAAAGAAGATTAGGGAGAAGTATACAGACACAGCAAATCCAGCTTGATAGTTGTAGGAGATTTAATAGAGCAAGGAAATCAAAGTTTAGTCTTACAAACCTGTCTAAACTGGGGAGAGTATTCCTCTGCAGTGTACTGACTCCTATCCCACAGGTTCTCTGATTCCATCCCACACTGAGAGGGTCTGTTGTCAAGGATTTTGTGTCAAAATTAAGGAATGAATTCACTTGCATTTGGTATGAAAAGGGATAGATCTCCTAGAACATACTGAGACATGAGACTGGTCAAAACCAATTTGGACCAATGAAAATACATTGAATTTAACATTGTATCATTCAGAGGATGTCAGAGTTCAGCTCCTGCTGACACAAGATAGAGAGCTGTATTTCTTCAGAGATAAATTCTGGAGTGGATCTGAAATGTTAGACAGTTGATTTGGGAAAAAAAAAAAAAACAAAAAAAAAAAAAAAAAAAAAAAACCCCAAAAAAAAAAAAAAAAAAAAAACAAACAAAAAAAAAAGGTTAATTTGTACATAGTAAAAATTGTACTTGGAACAGTTCTAGTTATATAAAACTCATCAATGGCAAGAATTTGAATGTAAAGTACTAACAGGAATTTGAATGTAAAGTACCAGAAATTATGGACTAAATTTACATTAGTAAATAATTCAATCTAGTAGGGAAGGATCACCAGATCAAAGCAGGTCATGTTGGCATTTATGTCTGCCATACATGAAGTCAGGAGTTTTAGCTCTACAGTGGATTTAGCATGATTTTCTCAACTGAACATCTCTGCTCTGTGTATGGCTCAAAGTACTCAAAAGAACCAGTGTGTCACATCCTTTTGTTGGCCATGACATGAGGGAATGTTTGATGTATCTACCAAGTTACCATTTTTATTTAAATTTCTGTTAAAGAAATCAATTTTGCAGTGACTGAAACGACTCTGAGCTGAACTGCATGTTTTGCTCTAGAATAAGTGACAATAGAATAGTTGTTTATTAAATTCATAAAAACATATCTATTGTTCATCTGTCACAAGGTGTGTCTAATTATAGCTCCAACTTCAATGAATTTATTCCTAATTATACTTGAAAAATGGAGAGACAGGCTCCATTTGAAGAAATTGATCACTATGGCTAACTTACAGTATATATTCAATTTTCCCCATCTGTCTATTCTACCCCAAATAAAATATTAAGTATGTAATAGGTATTACATAAATGCAAACATGTATAGACTCGTAGGAAGATTTGGGCTGGAAGGGACCTTAAAATCATATGTATTTCCCTTGCCTGCTGAGGGCAGAGATGCCACCCTGATACAGAAGCAGTTTATTAATGAAAACTTTAATTGAGGTTATGTTAAACAATTTTTTTTATTTCCTTATCTTCATCTCTTTGTATGTATGCATATAGGGTTTTAACACACTTTTTAAAATTAGTAATTAGCTAAATTTTTCATTTGAGAGAAAGACTCTACTGTGTGCTACTAGTACTGTTAAGTCACAGATGAAGCAGAAGAGTAAGTGGTAGTATTATAGGTTTGTTATTTTTATTTATTAATTTGAAGTTTATTTTTCAATGATGTATTTTTCTTTCATATTTTGTATTATAGATCTTTTATCGTGCCCTTTTCCCCTTCTTTTTAAAGCACCACTAATTCACTTCAGTGCAGCAATAATCAGTAACTGGGAAGGAGTTTGGAAGGAGAGGGAGGGAAAAAGAGAGCTATTGAAGTAAATGAACCATTACCCATGACTGCTGCACATGCCAATGTCTGTTTCTCTACTAGCGTCATATCCCCTCTTCTGAATATTTGAATGATAACTCATTTCCCAGATCATTCCATGCTCAAGGGCAATAGTTACCTTCACCACAGAGAGAATTAGCACTGGCTGTTATAATTTTGGAAATACATAGAAATTGCTTGCAGCAGAAACTCAGATCTCAGAATCCCATAATGAAGAATGACAGAGCTGAGCCCAGAGATGGTGGCCCAGAGCTGCTAGATTTGCTGTTCTACACAATTGGTTCACAGAATCCCCATGTAGATCATCTTCCCTTTTCTTTTCCTGTCTTCCTCTTTTCCACTAGTCTTTACTATTTGATCCACTTAGCATCTCAGATGTATTACACTTCTTGTTCATTGCATTGCATTTCTTTACCATTGTGTTTGGCTCATTTTTTGGACACATCGTATCTTAAAGAAAGAAAATGCTTAAATGAACTAACTTTTACAGTTGCTTCGCATCTGCATGAACTCTTTTTTGCTTTTCTTGGATGTTGCCAACATAGTTGCCTTTGATTTGTTTCATTTCATAGAATCATATTCATAGAATAACCTGGGTTGGAAGGCACCTAAAGATCATCTAGTTCCAACCTCCCTGGGGTGGACAGAGTTGACCAGGTTACTCTGAGCTCTATATTTCACACTGTATTTCATAATTAAACTTTATTTTACTTTGAAGGTCTTAAGAATGTATGAAAGCCATGTGTAGGTGTAACTAAACATGTATTTACACTGTTGGGGGTAGCATAATGTTCATAAAATCTCTTTTGGGATTATGCAATTTGCAATAAACCAAAAAGAAAAAGAAATGATAATGTTAAAGCTCACTTCTAAGTACCCTTACTCTCTAATGACATTTATTTTCAAACTGAATTACAGAAAATCTAAAATCTGAAACTGATATCTGTCTCTCTGGGTAAGTTTCATTTTCACATACTATTAGAAAGATAGTTCTAACTAGAAAAAAAGGGCTTGCAGGAGTGTCTGAGAAATACCATAAAGATCTACATTGTTTTGAATGGATGTTTGCTTGGTGCTAGTACTTTTCTTTCTGAAGGAATCTTCCAGACACTTGCGTTTAAAACACTTATGATTAGAAATTATTGTATCATAAATGTGCCAGCCTCATGCATACAAATTTTATTGAGCTAGGGACACACTGCAGAATGGTTTACAACTGGACTTCATGGCACTGACCACAGCCCTCGGAGCCTAGTTGTTTCTGCAGTTTTCAGTCCACAGTACTTTACACTTATCCATACTTCCTCATTTTGTATATGAAGATTATATGGGAGACAGTCTTGAAAGCCCTGCTAAAGTTGAAATAAGCAACAGCCACTTCTCTTGCTCCCCCTTTACCCCCTGAGTTGAGCTAATCCTTTTGCTGTGAAGGCTACAAGGCTGATCAGGCATGACCTCCCTGTTGTAAATCCATGCTGACCAATCCAATCACGTTCTTTCTTTTAACACATTTGGAAAAGGTTTCCAGGGTTATTTGCTCCATTGCATTCTCCAAGACATAGGTGAAGCTGACTGAATTGTAGTTCTCTGGACCCTACTTACCTTTCTTGAAGGCAGGGGTGACCTTTGCTTTCTTCCAGCCCCTAAGGAAACTCCACTGATCATCACCACCCTTCAAAAGTAATTGAGATTGGCATCACAATGATGGCATCTAACTGTTTCCTCAGAATTTGTAGATGCATTCTACAAAAGCAAGGCCTTAGAACTGGAAAAAAGGAAATATTTTTAAAAGGCTTAAACGGACGGTGCTGGGAATTACTGACCTGACAGTATCATCTCAATATGTAGTAAGATAATGGAACAGAACCTCCTGGAAGTTCCATATGTCAAAACATATGGAAGACAAAGAGGTGATTAGAAACAACCAGTAAGGCTTCATCAAGGGCTAATAGTGCCTGATGAATCTAGTGTCCTTCTACAATGAAGTAACTGCTGTTGTAGACAGGAAAGTCATTAACAAATATTATCTATCTGTACTTTGAGATACTATCTATCTAAGATATTTGGTATGGTCTCCTACAATACTGAAGATTAGGGTTTGATAGATGAACTTGTCATATGCATAAGGAATTGGCTGAATGGTCACATGCAAAGAGTTGCAGTCATAGGTTCAGTGTCCAAGTAAAAATCAGAAATGGGCGGTGTCCCTCAAGAGTCTGTACCGGGACGAAACTCATTAATATCTTCATCAATGACATATATAGTGGAGTCAAGTGAAACCTCAGCAAGTTTACAGATGACAGTGAGTGGTGCAGTTTATACGAGGAATGACATCCAGAGGGACATTGACAATACTGAAGACTGGGCCCAGGTGAATCTCATGGAGCTCAACTAGGTCAAGTGAAAGGTCCTGTATCTGGGTCAGGGTAACCCCCATTTCTAGCATAAACCAGGGATGAATGGATTGAGAGCAGTCTGGAGGAGGACTGATGGATGAAAAATTGGTTATGAATTGGCAATGTGCACTTACAGCTCAGAGAACAAATCCTATCCTGGGCTACATCAAAAGCAGTATGGCTATCTGAGCAGGAAAGGGGATTCTGCCCCTCTATTTCTGCTCTTGTGAAACTCCACTTGGAGTGCTGCATCCAGCTCTGGAATCCAAACTATATGAAAGACATGGATCTCTTAGAGTGGGTACAGAGGGAAGAGGGCAGATTTATATTGGACACAAGGAAGAAATTTTTTTTATGAAAAGCATGGGCCTAATTCTGCAATGCAGCATCCATCCTAAAGAGCTCCAACCAGACTGGTTGGAGACCTCCAAAGGTCTCCTTTGAGCTGGAATAATTGTTCCAGATATTCTTGTTCCCATCTATACAAAATGCTTTCCTCTGTAACCCACTCTATATCTAGTACTTATGTTGGGATCTCCATCTCCATGTTGGAATGATGTGTGACTTTCACTAGTCAGAAGTCAGCTGGAACAAGAGCTCAACACTTTGATCAAGTTTCTGAAGAAGCTGAAATCTGCTTTCTAAGGAGGGGTGTGAAATTACTAAAGCTGACTCAAATAAGAAGAAAAGTGATATATTTTATTATTGACTCCAACACTTTATCTTGATATAACACTTGTTGTCTACCTATGACAGACTAATGGAGAAATGAAATAAAAAAGATGGGGCTGATCCACAGAAACTCTAATTGCTTTAAAAGGCTGATTTAATTGCTAATCAAAAGTAATTCTGTGGTGCAGATGCACTAATATTTACAAATTTTGCCACTTAAGTTTGAATTTTGAGAACTTCCTGTCCTTTGTATTATTAGTTGTCTTACATGATAATAATCTTCAATTAAAAAAAATATAGGCTGATTTTGAAAGCAGTTAAATAATGCTTATTTGGTGTTCCCTCTTTACACTTGCACTCTTCCAGCTCTTTAATGTTTGTGGAGCAAATGAAGAATTTCTAAACAGTGCCAGAGGGACATTGTGCTAATTCTTTGAGAGAGAAAATCCTTTCAATTTTAGTATGCCTTAAGCACTGCTGGTTTATGATAAGGTCTTTCTAGAAGTGCAATAAAGATAATGGCTTAGTTAAAATACTATCAATATACTTGGTTAGGAAATGAAAACCCCAGTTCTTCATGTGTTGTATTTAAATGAGTGAATCTTATTCTTCCTTTAAAGAATTGCAATGTATACATGAGTACTCTGTTACAATGGTTTTATTTCTGGTGTAACCGTTTGAGTATAGAAATATGGCTTAGATTAAGTTCCACCCCTCTCCAAAAGAGTTCTTTTCTGAGAGGAGGATGAATATACATTGGGATGAACAAATACCATTGCAGATATCTTTTTTCAAGTCAAGTGTAAATACAAATGCCTATGATATAGAATATGTAAAAGTATGTTCTAATAAGTATAATAATTATTTTTAAATTGAGTTAGTAATAGCCAGAGCTGAACAGATTATTAAAAAAACAATCAGAATAAGTAATTTAAGATTTTTGTTGCAGATTTTGTATTTCATTGCATGTTCTTTGCTTATTGGTTTCAAAAAAAGGGTGTTAATGGCACATGGCACTAATATAGAGAAGCGACCACACAGTTTACTTTCCAGTGGCTGCTTTTGGCTACAGCAGACCACTGGAAATGTATTCAGGTAGTAACTGAAAAGGGAGTGCAAGGATTTATTTGACTTTCCAGAGAAGAGGAGTTCAATTATCTTGTTGTGGATCTCTCATCACATGTGTAAAATATGGGTATAAAGTAATTTGATCAAAGCTGAGCAACAACTTGCCAGAAGCACTGTGACAAAAGCTTTAGATATAGCAATGTGCTATATATCATCATTTTTTCTTCCCACTAAAACCTAATGGGATGGTATAGCTCTTGATCTTTCCTGATAAGGCCTTGTATGTATCCTGTATGACAATGTGTATTTTGAGTTTGTTGTCCTTCTGGGCTATATAAATAAATATTTTGAAGGCAGATATGAGTGCCCTCATTTTAAAAGTTTCCTTTTTTTCAGCCGGAACATTTTTTCAGGCAGTAAGATCCAGGGTTTCTGGTAGAGATTGTATGGTGAATTGGGATGTTTTCCTTACCTCTGATAATTTCAATAAAGTGAATTGTAGCTACATCCAAGTGCTTTAAAAAAATACCACTCTTGATACATCTAATATATTACTAGTAGGCTGTTATAAATTCTGCCATGCATCCCTACAATATTTTTAACGTCACTTAAGTAGCCAATTATAGTATGAGTTGCCTATATCCTGATGTTTTCCCCAAAAGATGGCTTCCAGCAATCCATTTATAAGTCTATCGAGCCTTCAACTAGATGTTATGTTGCTAACAGTTCCACTGGCTCCTCCAAATGTTGTTATCATTTTCCTGACCTTTCTGGTGCCGCACCTTTGACCTCCTATTGATTTGGTATAGTATAATGATTCTACTCTCGTGAGGCAACAGTTACTGCTGTTCTCTGCATATTTTCAAGTAGAGTGTTTTTCCACATGACTGTGTGGACAGTATTTTCCTGTGGTGAGATAATTTTTTTCTTCTCTCATTCAAGGGCTATTTGTGAGCCAGAACGACAAAATTAAAAACTGAATGGCTGGTCTTTTTTTAAATGTCTTGTTAATCTTGTGGGATAAATGCTTGGCAGATTCCAAAGACAGAATATGTTAAAACAGAGACAGTTATAATATGACATTAATACAAAATGTAGTAAGAATTTAATATTTTTAGCATATATGCAAATGCCATACTGAAGAAGGCAAGTACTATTAGGTTCAGAGAATCGGTGCAGAGAAAGAGATTGAATAATTAGTGGAACTGTCCAATTTTTTGCATGAGATTTTAAGGAGCTGAAATCACTTTCCTAATTTTCCATGAAAAAGATGGCTTGATGCTTAACTAGCTCTGTCACACAATCACAGAGTTTCTGAGGTGGGAAGGGACCTCTGGAGTTCAAGTGGTCCATTGCTGTGGTCTGTGATCTGTGTCAGCTGCAGCAGTTCGCCCAAGAAGTTTAAACTCACTAGCCATTCTTTGAGGCTAACTAGATCTTCCTATCTGCAATTCAGTACTTCAAAAGATTAGACTCCACTGTTAACAATAATTTGTGCTATGCCACCTCTTCTTATTGTAGTTAGATCTGTGTAGTTTTAATATTTCTTCTGTGTTTGTCATCTAGGAAAACTCAATGAGCACAGAGTAGCAATCAATTAAAAGCAAATAGGTATCTCTGACAGTTTAAAAAAGTCCCAAAGAGGATGACAAGAGATTGGTACAAGACAATAAATAATTTATAGGTGGAGAAAATTAATCAAGAACCCCCAATTCCCTTAGTCCCCACAGGCAGGTGCTCAATTACAGTACTTCTAAGAAGAGGCTGGAGACCAATAACCAAACATCTGTGACATAAATGAATTTAACTATTAGGGAAGAAAGTCTTGAAGCTTATAAACACACTAAAGTAACCAAACCAAATTACAATACAATGTACATTTGCTGTGTATAATGTCTTTCATTATATTATTTCCCAGAACTCTTCACATAATTAAATATAAATATTATCGAGTGTAAGTGAAATATAGCAGCAATAGAGAGATTTTCTAATGGAGGCAGAGAGCACAATTATAAGCTATTGCAAAAAGTAAAAAAAAAGAAATTAGAAAAAGTGAAGAATTAAGACAAGGATAACCATGAGACTCAGCTTCAGACATCAGGAGTACTGGGGACAGACGGGTTCCATTTGTCAGCAAACAGTATCTTTGGTCATAAATTTGTCAAGCTGGTAAAGACAGCTTTAAACTAGAGTTAATGTGAGATGGGAATGTTAATCTATCCCATTCATACCAGTTTGATGCCAGGGCCAGCAAGAGATGCTCAGAGCCTGGAGAGGGATCACAAGTCAGCAGGAGAGCACATGTAAGGTAGCAAATAGTAATTCCAGCCAGTCCAGCCAGTGAGTCATCTTTATCAGAATTCAATTTAAAAGTCTCTAAAAAAATGCATAGAGCATGGGGAATAAAGGAAAGGAGTCAGGGACATGCACACACCTGCAGGGCACAGTGGGATGGCTCCTGTGACTGGAGTGGAAGGATACAGTCTCTTTAGGAAGAAATGTAGGACACAAGGAAGGGGTATTGACCTCTGTATCAATGACCAGATGGTGTGTATAGAGCTTCACCTGGAGATGGATGAGGAGCTGACAGAGAGCTTGTGGATAAGGGTTAAAGGGAAGGCAGGGACAGATGGTATTATAGTGGGGATCAGCTACAGGCTGCCCTATAAGGAAGACTGATCAGATGAGACTCTTGATGGACACATAGGACCCGCCTTACATTCACAATTCCTGATCCTCATGGGGGACTTAAGCCACCCTGAAGTCTGTTGAAAGGACAACACAGCCAGGTGTAAGAAATCCATGAGGTTAGTGGAATGCAGTGATTATAACTTCCTTCTCCAAGTGATAGCGAATCCAATGAGGAGAGGTGTTATGCTGGACCTTGTTCTCTCCAAAAAAGTAGGGGCTGGTGGGGAATGTGAAGGTTGAGGGCAGCCTGGGCTGCAATGGTCATGAAGTAGTGGAGTTTAAGATCCTTTGGGCAGTGAAAAGGGTGTGCAGCAACTTCACTGCCCTGGACTTCAGGAGAACAGACTTTGGCTTCTTCAGCAATCTGCTTGATCTACCATGGGATAAAACCCTAGAGGAAAGAGAAGCCCCAGAAAGCTGTTTCATATTGACAGGTCGCCTCCTCCAAGATCATGAGTGATGCATTCCAACAATAAGGAAGTTGGGCAAAACTACTGGGAGGACAGCATGAATGAACATGGACCTGTTAGAACAGGTCCAGAGGAGAGCTACTAAGCTGATCACAGAGCTGGAGCAACTCTCCAACAGATTCAAAGAGTTGGGGTTCAGGGACACCTTATAGCAGCCTTCCAGGTAAGTACAGGCATCCTATGAGAAATCTAAAGAGGAATTTCTACAAAGATATGTAGCAAAAAGGATGATGTGTAATGTCTTTAAACTGCTAGATGCTAGGTTTACATGAGGTATTAGGAAGAAAGTCTTTGCTGTGAGGGTACTGAGGCAGTGGAACTGCTGTAGATGATTCTATGAAGAGTTAGTACCTTAGACCATGGCAATAGACCATTAAAATGAGTGGAAATCATTCCATTCTCCTCAATGGAAGCAGTATAACTCCAGAGGGTAACAAGGAGTTTTCCAAAAGCTGTGGAAGCATTGATTGGAGAAAAGTAAAGACAAAGAAAATGACAGTGACAGTTCAGTAGAGGGAACAGGAGAGGAATAAATAGATATGTGACATCCCTGAAAAATTTTGGAAATAGTTGCCTGCCTCACTTCATTTTGATGCCTGCACAATGCAGATGAAATAAGTGAATTAAATTAACAAACCTACCCCAGCTTAAAGCACAGGTGGGACTAAACAGTGAAGTTGAAAATGGTTCCTAAAACAATTCTTGATCCCTATACATGTAGGAATAGTCCCTTCTATTCCATATTTGCCTCTTCTGTTTTATAAAGCAGTAGTGCATGAATCCTTCTGGAACATTGCTTGTGACTTTTGAGACTCCCAGGGCTAATTCAGTGGGCTGCTCATCTGATTCCTTCAGCACTAAACACACAGTTTGGCTGTTGCTACTGCTGTAGAAGACCATTTCTGTTTAACTCCTGACAAATGAGATAGGTAATACCTTATGTAACTTAGTTGGATTTACTCACCTATTTGATTTTTTTTTTTCAATTGACTAAGGAATAAGCTAGTCAGAGCTATGTTTTTTGATGTACTTGACTTTATATAGACACACATATATGTAATTAAAGTCAAAGTTTATTTCCTAATTTCTATAAATAATGCCATTTATGATTCTATTTTGCCAAATAATACTTTGGCAGATTCTTCAGAAGCATTCCAGTGATCTATTATTTTCTTTCCATGAGTGTTCCTCTGTTCGAAATACTTTTTCCTACTCTTCCCTATTTTATCTAGTAGCTACATGGCAGTGGCCAATTCCCTCGTCTAGTGAGATATAATTTTTTTCATTTCTTTCTATTGATGCCAGAATGAATCATCTCTCTTGCTTCTCATTGCAGGTTATAAAACTATTATTTTCTTTTTAGGCAAAATGGGGCTTTAGTTGTCATCAAAACTCATTATTGTACTGATGTAGTAAAATTATTTATTTTTATATAATTCAGTTCCTGAATCTAACGAAAGATTCATTTGAACAAAAAAGGATTATAACCTGTATCTGAAGCTACAAGACCCAATTCCTTATGTTTGACATAAATGATAGTCAAATAAAAACATATAGAAAAGAGGTAAACTACTATCAGAACAGATTATTTCTGAGGAGTGCAGTGACCACCAGAGATGAGACTCAGGAGACACAGGTCTCCTATATTAATAGATTTCATGTCCACAGGCAGATTCTAGATGGCTATTAAAAATGTTTCATTAAATGAACTTTTACAATGTTTCTGATTATTTTGTAATGATATTTAATATATTTTATTTATAATAGGAATATCCAGATGTGGATAGCCTCCACACCTCCTTTACTTTTTCAGGATAATTTATTTCTGCTTCAGTAATGTCAATAATGTTTATTTTTCTCAATGATAAATATCTTTTACCATTCAACATGTGGACCTGCTTATACTGCATTTGTTTCATTTAAATTATATTTTAAAGTTTTAGTCCTTTCCGTTGCTTTGTGTAAATTTGCTACATGTTGAAGAGTATGTAATTTCAGAGTTTAGCATTTTTTATGCAGTTATCAATAGATCAATTTTGCTGATTTCACCTGAATATAAGAAAAATAATATTTTGTTTTTATTTGGATTTTTCAAGCAATGTTTCAATGCCATTTGTGTATGAACTTAAGAATCTATTGTGGATTATATTTAGTTGGAGATTCTAAATGGCTGTTTAGCTACAGAATTTTTTCGCATTTTTTTACATTTTGAAAGGTGAGAACCTTTCAAAATTAGTCCTCAAAATTTGGTTTCCAGGGGTACTAGTCATCAGAAAAAAACCACAAGACTATAAAAAAATTTTATATAGTTTTAAGCGTTGGTCCAGACACTTTTCCAGATTACATGGTGCCAATATTGAGTGATTTTTGAAATGTACTAGGAGGTAATGTCATGGTCCTGAATTTGTCATTTTCAAGTCTGTCTTATATGTATATTCCAAAAGGTCCTTGGGATGATGCCATATGGAATATGAAGCAGATAAGTTGGGCTATTTTGTAGAGCTGAATACCAGATGCTGACTGTGGTTTTGATACATATGGAACAGATCAATAGGTATTTTAGGACTCATTTTAACTCATATAGAGTGTAATAGATTTAAACTGTATGGAGTGCTTGCCAAGGAACATGCATTCTCCTTCCTGGGAACCCTCTATCTGCTGAACAGTGCAAACATACACTACAGCCAGTAGGGTGAGTCAGGTGGAGTTGTGTGTAGGCATAGATCCATGGTCCTGTTAATAGTGTACCACTGTAACACTGCAGAACTGTAGGTGATGTGCAGAATCAGGAAGAGCGTTCTAAGGAAGGAGTAACTGCATGCTACAGTTGTTGAAGTTGTCCCAGGGAATCATAATATATTATTTTCTGACAGTTTTTGTTTATATGTGGAGGAGATATAACCCCAGCAATCAGCCAAGCCCCATGCAGCCACTTGCTCATTCCCCCACCAGTAAGATGGGTGAGGGAATCGGAAGAATAAAAGGTAGAAAACTTGTGGGTTGAGATAAAGACAGTTTGATAGGGAAAGCAAGAGCAGCAAAACACACAAGCAAAGCGAAACAAGGAAATAAGTCACCTCTTCCCAAAGGCAAGCAGATGTTCAACAGGGAGAACAGGGACCCATCACACATAACTGTGACTTGGGAAGATAGACACCATCACTCCAAATGTCCTGTATTTCCTCCTTTTACCCCCTCAGCTTTATGTACTGAGTGTGATGTCATGTCATATGGTCTGAAATATCCTTCAGGTCAGCTGTCACTTCCCAACCTCCCTTGCACCCTAAACTTCCTCACCAGCATGGTAGAACAGGCCTTGGCTCTGTGTAAGCCCTGCTTAGCAACTCTATCCCGGTCAAAAGCTGCACAGTGGAGCAGTCATTGGGAAAACATACAAAAAATTATGAATGAAGGAAAGAGAAATCCTTAGGATAGAAGGGTTTAACCCTTTGGGGTTTTTTTTCACAAGCGCTGTTCCTTTTTCCAAAGTGAAAATGTATCTAAAGCCTTACCCAGGATATCTCATCCTTTGAAAAAAAAGCAGTAATTGCAGTCTAGATCCAGGAATTAATTCAGACACGAATCCAAAATGAAGAAGGGTGCCTAGGTCTGTGAGTCTCAAGTTCCAGACACAGAATTTTATTCCTGACAAGTTTAGTGATCAGCACTTCCTTGGATCTATTTTTGGCTTCTTGTTCATCATATGAGTTTGTTTTCATTATCCTTCTTAGATGATCTTCATTCCTCCCATATAGGTTATATGTGCTTACCTAGTTCCAAGACTAAAATTTCATTCTGGGAACCAGGCCTAAATTTACATGTTACAGTGTATCTAGGTAAGTTAGGCACTATTATTGCATCTGCACCTCAATGGCATGGTGTTAGGACACAAAATGAAGCCGTATAGAAAAGTTCGTCCTCACAATATTTTGTGGAGGTGGACAACTAGACAATGCCCTCCTCTTTTGCAAGGGCGATTCATAATATCTAGCTTGTGGTTTTGGAGCTACTGAACTGCAGTTTGACTCATCTGCTTGATGGAATATGTGTTTCTGATCTGATTAGGACACAGGTTCTATTTTGAGAGATATTCTGCCACCTCTTCAACATTTCTCATCAGCTAATAAATTTCATTTCTTGATTAAATTGCATGATTCAAGAAGACATATACATATTTATGATCTCCCCATCAAATTTCTAGAATTAGTACCAGCTATAGTTTGTTCCATTTACTTTGTATCTTGGAGTTGTCCCATATTATTGACTTACTCTTTACATCCTTCTGAGACAGAACAAATATTCTTTCTTTGGTGGATAATTTCTGTATTTTTTAATAGTCTTTTTTAGTCTACAATCAAATTGCCTAGATTACACCAAAGTTTATTTTGTATTTGCTTTAAGTATCTGGACAAAGAGCTTACAAAAATGATAGTGCTACCCCTGGGCAACCAAGGCCATGGAGTGCAACCGACCCATTCTTTGTGTAGAGGATACTAAACATAAAAAAATCAATCTTTATAGCTTTCAATTTTTAAAGCTTTATTTTGTCAGAAATATAAAAAACTAAAACTGCCAAAAAGAAATCACCCTAGATAAAAGGGTCTTGCTTTTCAGCCAGCAAAATTTAAATTGAGCAGTTTCTGGATCGTACTTATTTACCTCCACTGTAAGTCTGTTCCTTGTTTTTCTTGTAAGTCTCTTGGATCTATTTATGTTCAAAATCACCAATTTTCTGTTTTTCTCTGTCTGTTACCCTGTTGTATTGGACTTTCATGGCCAGGTTTTGATTGTGGGGGGAGCTATGGGTGTGTCTTCTGTAAGAAGATGACAGAAGCTTCTCCTATGTCCAGGAGAGCCAATGCCAATCGTGTCTAGTATGAACCCACCAAGGTCAAACCAATCACGAATGATTGTAATGTCTCTGTGAAAGCATATTTAGGAAGTAAAATAAAGTTACTGCACAGATGTGATTGCAACCAGAGAAGAGTGGCATGAGAACCTGTGAGAGGAACAATTCTGCAGACACCAAGGTCACTGGAGAAGGAGGGAGAAGAGGAGTTCCACCTGCTGGAGCTGAGATTTACCTACAGGCCGTGGTTAGTCAGGCTGCGCCTCTGGAGCTTATGGAAGTGGACAGGACAGCAGAGATTCATCTACAGCACTAAAAGGCATGAAGGAAAACTTCCTCCCCTAGCCTCCAGCTACTTAAATTTTCAAAATGAGTAGCTATTTGGATATCTTCTGCTTTCTTACTTAGGAAAATGAAAACTGAATGTTTAAAACGGCTTGACTCAAGTGTCTCAGAAATGGTATTTCTTTAAAACACATCATCTAAAGAACAATGTCACTTAGCAGAAATTGAAACTTTTGAAAGTCTTAGCAATGTTGACCAAAACATGGAGTAAGGGACAAATTTAAAAATTGATTTTTTTTGTCTATAGTAGCTACAGAAGCAATTTTCTGTTTTTCCCCCCCTGTGCTTATATTTGCAAATATATCAGCCCAAGTGTAACATTAAGAGAGTGTTCTGGATATAGTCTGGCCACCCAGCCATGACACTGATGGGATTTCTCCTTGAGCCAGGTGTTATGAGCTCTCAGAGCTCCCATCTCCGTTTTGGTTTTGTCTTACAAATACCCACGGCTTAGAATGAGCGGGAAAGACACCTTGGGTAGTGTTGGAAACAAAAAGGTTTATTAACTTACAAAATAACAAACTCTCTACTGAGAAAAAGCCATGTCAGAGACTACAGATTTATGCCTCTGCTATATACCCCCAAGATGCCCCGAGGTCTTGGATATAATACTTTTTATCACTGATGGCTCAGGCGGGGCTTTGGCACTCATCCAATCCAGGTAGCTCCAGGGGTGGGGTGATGTCCATGAAGTCCAACGAAGCGTCCTGGTTCAGAACATCTCCAAATTGGGAAAGAATGCTTGGGCTCTTTACCTTTTTTAGGGGGACAAAGACACCTTCACCTTTCTTCTTGGTCTCAGCACTCTGCCTGTAGGAGGTGCCACACTGAAACATGACACGGTGTTGATATTAAGCCTTCTTATACTGAAGAAAAAATGGCTGCGTTCTAGATTTTTAGTGAAAAGAACTGAATAGTGTGCTCTACCCTGTGATCTATCTAGGGAAAGCAGGGTGGGTATCTGCTAATCAGCATTGTAGCACAGGTTCTGATCTATACTTATTTACAGACTGTTCCATCACTGACAAGAAGCACTGAATAGCATTTATAGACTTCTCATCCTGTTACTTCTCCCAGTGTTTATTTCTTCTTACCACCAACTTCTATCTGTCCTGGCCTCTCTATAACGCAGATAAATAAATTATCATTGCCTATGGCAGACTGTAGTTGTTCAAGGAGATACATTTTCTACCATCAAGACAGCATTTCCCTTAGATGTAACATACACACAGTAATACATAAAACTACAGCTGGAAACTATTTACAGAAACTATGGAGCTGGATTAATTTTTCCTCCCTCTAAATCTGATAGACCTCACCAGGGAGGTTATTATCTCTGAGAGACTTCTCTAAAAAGAAGTTTTATTATCTCACCTTGCTGATTCACTTCATCTCTGCCATAAATATGGTGGATCAGTGATGTTTTGTCCAGATTTTTTGACTTATGATGGTATGATTGAAGCTCCCAAAGCTTGTTTTGAGGAAGAGAAAAGCAAAGGAAAATTTTACTGAGTTTTGGGTAAGGCTAGAATCCAAAATGTTGCAGTTAAAACATATGGATATGCAAGATGTCAAAATGTGCTTCTGAGCATACTACATTTATGCAAATAAAAATATGAGGACCTTGATGTGAATTACGAAGTAGGGATTTTAGAATCTGAATACACTTCCAGCTTTGCAGATGGACTCCAAACTATGATGGGACTACCTCAAATCCCCAGAATATCTTGTATGAACTTTGTAAGAGGAGCTACACCCATATCTGGATTTTATTTTAGCAGGTGGAGCACATCTGCATTTTGAAATCACATTACCATGGGTGTACAGGGTGTGTGTGAGAGCAGAATGCTTGATGAGGGTTGCCCTCACCCTGAAACAAAATTCATTTTATAAACCTGTGTGCTCAAAGAAAAACGTGACAATTGGCACCCTAATAGGAGTTTGAACCTGCAGAAATTTGCCCTCTAACTTCCACACAGTTTGCAAAAGCAAACTGACAGACATGGCTGACTTTTCTTGACATAGCTTTAAAGCAGGGCATTGTTTCAGTGTGGATTAGCCTACACATGCAATGGCAAGACACACTTGATTTAAGTTTTTTGTTCCTAGATTTTTGCGTTGTGTTTTTGTGGTTTTTTTTCTTCTTTTATTTTGTCACTGATGGAGCAGAACCTGCTCCTGCTCATCATTCTTTTTTAATCTAGCCCAGCGATGCAACACACAACTGGGGCAAGCTTGGCAGTTGAAGGATCCAGATGCTAAATTCCAGGATTAATTTCTCTAGCAGAGTCAACTGGGAGTCAGATCCTCTCTCTAGCTTTCCTAGCAGCTTGGTTTAACCCTCAGCAATCCAAAAGGCTCATTTTTGTGTTAGACTGGGAGTTCAGTTTTCCTGGAAGGCAAAGAATTGCCAGATTGGCTTTGTCAAATGAAGGATTTTGTATTTAAATATCAGTGCCTTGATTTTCCCAGCGATGGGAGCTCAGTCATTGGAGACTTATGTATGTGCTAATGATGCTTTCGATTGGCATCTTCCTCAGAATGTGACAAAAGAAGGAGGTTGACATTAGCAAGTGCGAACAATGAATGGGAGGGGTAAAAATAAACAGTAATACAGTGCCATTAAAACAAGGAATGCAATTGTGATATATGAAGAGAGAAAATCAAAGTATCTTACTTCAGTATGAAATGTAAGATCAGTTAAAGTGCCATTGGAATATTATCATTATTATTATTTGACCTGCTTTTTTTATTGGTTGATTTTTTGTTTGTTTTTATTTTTTGTTTGCTTAGTTAGTCAGTTAGTTAGTTAGTTTTGTTTTAAAGTGACCTTCTTTTATACTTGATGTCAGGGAAATGAATTATGACAGAACTGTAGAATGAAGAAATCATGCATTCTTCCAGTAAATATTTTACCCTTGCTGCAGTAGTACTTAATGAAAAGTAAACCTTAAATATTAAACGTAATTCAACATCTAAATTGCATATACTGTGGTTGCAGGGACTGTTAACCATCAGAAGACACAAAGCAATGTAAAAACAGGTTGGATTTTTAGTAATGAGTTTTGCATGGTATACGTTTTTTAAATAACTTAATTCTGTATTTCTCAAGCAATACATGTTGAAGGTGCACTATGTATTAAGTGACAAGTGTGCCATTTAACAAAAATATTACCAGAGTAAAAAAATTAAGGTGAAAGAGAACTAAAGGGCAGCTACCATAGAAAATTACTTAACAATGCAGTGAATGCTCAGTTTCACATTTGAGAATAGATTTTTTTTTTACAAGAACATATTTAAATTAATAGCATACATTTTTTCAAATATCACACTAACTACTGGCTAAAAAAAAGCCTCAAATACAGTATGAATCTCAAGACCAGATAGATTTATGTTTAAATAATTTTTCTTCTTCCTGCTGTTAGGTCTTTCAAACCCACTTTACAATAGGTATGGATGTCTTTAAAAGAGGAAATTTGGCAAGCTTCATAGAGCAGTGGGAAAAAGTGAAAGTGAAAAATGAAAAATAAACTCCACAATGAACCTTTTCAGCATGGAGCCAGGAGTTGATCCTAAAAGTCACATTTATTTTAAAGATTTATTCTTATGCTATTAGGTTTATTCCTGCATCTAATAGCAATCTTGACCAAATGAGCACCAGAAGTGCTCTCTGGGAGAGGACCTGGAATGCAGCTCTGCAGAGTAGGGAAAAAAGCTACCTTTTGGGATTTCTCCTTTACTTTCCTGGATGAACATATTCTACTCAGAGCATTGAAACAAATCTGTTATCTTGAAGGCAATAAATGAGTTTATGCTCATTTTTTCCATGTTTGTGCTGTGTGCACACTTCAGCTAGCGCACAATCAAGATCAGATGGATTTTATTTAACAGATGAAAACTAAGTGTATGCAGTACAAGTAGTGTGTCTGCTTATGTGTTGTTTTGAAAAGTTATCTGAGAATTTTTGGCTGCAATCAAGCTCTAATATGATGCCAAGACTCATGACCTATGGTTCATAGGTGGGAGCACAGGTCTTAGAGTTGTTTGTGAGCAATAAATTACAAGCTCTTGATTAGAGAATTTTGGAGTATGGCTTTGGTCAAGGCCTTGTCAAGTGAAATAGACCCAAGAAATGATGGATCAGCGGAGGGATTAAAGTCCGGTCTGAAGAAATGCATTGGGTATCTCTGAGGATAACCAGACCTTTACTCCAATAAGGGAAAAGTCAGCAGTATTATATATGGGAAAAAAACATGCATAGTCTCTATCACCTGTGTTCATGTCACCTTGTAAAATTACAGTTTTCTTGCCTGGAGGAGGATACTTTACAGCATGTAGACTGCAAAGTGCTATTAAGTCCCCTGGCAGAATTTCTTATGCCTCCCTATCACCACTATTATGGGTGAGACCTGACACCACTGAAAACAAAGATAAAATTCCCACTGAATCTCTTGGGGACATGATTACAGGTTACTTTATAAAGCAAGTTTATTTGTTTTTGGTAGATGATGTGTCTTTTCAGATTGGGATGAGTAGAGGGGCAGGATGACCTCCCTCATCCTGCTGGCAATGCTTTTCCTAATGCAGCTCAGGATAGCATTGTCCCTCTTGGCCAGAGAGCACTTCTGGCTTATGGACAGCTTGTTGTCCACCAGGACCCCCAGGTCCTTCTCTTCAGAGCTGCTTTCCAGCAGATCATTCCCCAGCCTGTACTAGCAGGTTATTCTTAGCCAGGGGTAGGACTCTGCACTTGCTTCTGTTGAATTTTGGACGACTCTTCTCTGCCCATCTCTCCATCCTGTTGAGGTCCTTCTGAAGGGCTGCACAGCTATCTGGGGTATTGGCCACTCTTCCCAGCTTTGTGTCATCAGCAAAATTGCTGAGGAGGTATCTTCCCCTTCATCCAAGCCATTGATGGATAAGTTGAACAATTCTGGGTCCAGTACTGAACTTTGGGGATACCACTAGAGACAGGCATCCAGCTACATCTGTGCCACAGATTACAACCTTTTGGGATCTGGTGTTCAGCCAGTTCTCAGTCCACTCACTGTACTTCCTGACTTTGCCTATGAGGATATTGTAACAGTATAGAAAGCCCTGCTGAAATTGAGGTAGACAATATCCACTCTCCCCTCATCAATGCAGGTAGTTGTTTCATCACACAAGGTTATTTGGTTAGTCAAGCATGATTTGCTTTTAGTCAACCCATGCTGAATACTCCTGATCATCTTCTTGTCATCCATGTGAATAGAGATGACCTCCAGAATGAGGTGCTCCATCACTTTTCTGAGGACTGAGGTGAGGCTGACTGGCTAGTAGTTCCCTGAATCCTCTTTCTTGCCCTTTTACCAAAACTAGGGTGATATTTGCTTTCTGCCAGTCCTCAAGCACCTGAACTGATCACCATGACCTTTCAGAGATGATTGTGAGTGGCCTTGTTTTGGTGTCTGCCAGCTCTCTCAGTACTCATGGATGCATTCCATCAAGGCCCATGGACTTGTCAAGTTTGCCTAGGTGTTGTCTGACCCAGTCCATTGCTTAGTTTTGCATAAACTATAGTTTTAGTAATTCACACCCAGTCTTATGCACAGGAAAAGCAGACAACCAGTTACAATATTTTGGTAGGAAAGAAACACCGTGGTTTTTAATTTTTTTATATATTTTTGTCCTTTCTTTCAAAACTGTTGCAACTCACATTGATTTTCATTTTAGAATATCCTGTCAATAGTCTCAGAGAACTTGTAGAGAAAATAACATCTGAGGAAAAATACTATTCTTAAGGAGTTCACTTCTGCCAAATAAAACAAGAAAAATCCTTGCGACTCTAAAGGTACTAGTTTTGAAGCTTGTAACAGGAGGCATGAAGGTACTGTGAATAGTGCATCATGTCAGAATAGTGCTTTATTCCAGGAATTCATTCCATTTCAATCACCAAAATAACTATTTAACAGCAAAGTTCATAAAAAATACATAGGTGAAGAGAACACAAGAGAATTATTTAATTTACTCAGGTAATTTTTATATAAGAATTTGAAGGTATGTTAATTTATCATGTCATTAAGGCATATAATATCATTGTTCAATTTAGAGTTAGAAATAGTATGTTGTCTCTAAACAATTTGATATTAAGCTTTTATTCATTTATATGGGTACTGCTGAAATCCTTTTTTGTCAAATTACTACAGTGAGAGATTCTGTAGATCAGTTTAACATTCAGTAAACCTTGCTACAAAAAAGAGCTAGCATGGGAATAATCCATGGAAGCCTATAAAAGCTGTAGGAACTCTCCTTGAGAGGCATAAATTACTTTTTAAATTCAAATACATAAACAAATTTTTTTGAGTACAGGAACAGGCAGAACGGCAGAAAACATACCATCATTTTTCATTGAAATACTGTAAAATTCTATACCAGACTGGTATTTATCATATTGTACTCATGTCTGATCCTAAAATATTTGGGGATGTAAAGGTTTTGAATTAGATTGTTGCAAATATGGAGCTGTGTCTTGGTGGTTGGAAAACAAGAGTTCATCTAACAAAGTAGTTATCCTAGGTTGTGTTTAGGGAAGAATTGGAAGGTATAGTGGCAAAACATCAGTAAGTAGGCCTGATTTTCCTGAAAGGAAACTTCACACAACATTTCTGTGTTTTTTTCAATTGGTTCTTCTAAGGTTTTGTAATAATCTGTGCATAATACCAAATAATCTTTTCTTTTAAAAGTTTTACCAAAGTAAGTTATTTCTAGCCAATAAAATGATATATTCAAGTGTGCCCTTGGCATCAAGAAACTAGAGGCAGCAGCCTAAGAGATGAAAAAATTTGGAAGCTTTATCACTCTTTTTTTCATCTCTGTATTCAGAAATTGAAAGGGCTTTTGGATATAAGTTTTAACAGAATGCTCCTTATTGAGTTGCATCTGAGAGGAATAGTCAGTGAAAAATTGTAACTTATGAATTATTTCTCAGTAGATAGTTACAGTAGAACTCCCTCTGGAAAAATAGTTTTATTTGGATTTTGGTAGACTGTGTCTCCCTTTGGGTCAGTCAAGTGCTGATAAACCCTGTTTTGGATTCTGTAAGCTCTAAAAAAATTAATTTCTTCCCTAATTCTCTTGAAATATGGAATCAGATGTATAATGTGAAAGTAAAAGTGCATAATATATATGGCATATTTTGTCTTAGGAAAGAAACCTAAGGCCAACAGATGTGACAGTAGACAGTAAGTGTTCTTTGCCTGTTCAGTTTTGACAGCATCTCTCTGCACAGCAGAGTTCTGTAAACTTTTTGATTGAATCTTGAGTTGAAAACTTTGCTGCAGAGGTTGTGTCTTTGTGGCTGGCTTTTTTTTTTTTTTCAGAAATCCAATCTGAAATGATGAGGCTAATCACGGTATTATTTATAAGTGCGTTGCTATGTTTCATATTCTATAGAAATAATAATTTATGAGAAATGGTGAGTAAGATCTACTCAGAAGAGAAACTGACATCAATCCCAGACATATATTTGTTCAAATATTGCCAAAATACTATTTTTCTGTGCTTATGTTTATGTCATTATATATTTTTTTGTGTCATTATTATGGTATCTGTAGTAATCTGCAATTTTGGAACAGTAAATATGTACTTGAATAATTTGTATTGTTATTCTTTTTAACAAAGTGTATCTATTGTTCTACTTTTGGTTTTTCATTTGATAAAAAATACATAGTTTTAATTTATGCGACTTTAAATTAGTATACGTTAGGAATATGTACCCAAAAAATCCAAAAGTAAACCNTTTCCTTGAGGTCTGCATTGGTCACTTCACCCTCATTTAATTTACCTTTGATCAATTTTAAGTCATATGTGAAGAACATCTAGACAGTCTATTATCCTGGCCAACAAAATTTTTAAGGGTTTGTAGGGCTTTTTGCCTTATCAAATGTTTTAAATCATTCTTTCCTTCAAATTACTTTTAAATCATTAGGTAACAATAGCTGCCTAAATAATACTTTTGTTTTTGAAACTTCACTGGTACTATATGGACTAAGTACAGAATCTACACTCANATTATGGTATCTGTAGTAATCTGCAATTTTGGAACAGTAAATATGTACTTGAATAATTTGTATTGTTATTCTTTTTAACAAAGTGTATCTATTGTTCTACTTTTGGTTTTTCATTTGATAAAAAATACATAGTTTTAATTTATGCGACTTTAAATTAGTATACGTTAGGAATATGTACCCAAAAAATCCAAAAGTAAACCTTTCAACTGAAAAAGGCAGCTTTGTCCCAGTGAAAGAACCCACATAAGAATCTCATGTCTTCCCCTCATTCCTGAATTTTCCAATTGCTATCCCTGTTTTGCAAGCATTTCACTTCCATGGCCCATAGTTATCCTGCTATCAAATGAATTATTTAGATTTTATCCTTTCAAAATGATAGAATCCTAGTTGATAACTAAGTGTTGTTATTATTCTCAAATTGCAAGACCTTCTGCTCTGCCAAATTAATCNCACCCTCATTTAATTTACCTTTGATCAATTTTAAGTCATATGTGAAGAACATCTAGACAGTCTATTATCCTGGCCAACAAAATTTTTAAGGGTTTGTAGGGCTTTTTGCCTTATCAAATGTTTTAAATCATTCTTTCCTTCAAATTACTTTTAAATCATTAGGTAACAATAGCTGCCTAAATAATACTTTTATTTTTGAAACTTCACTGGTACTATATGGACTAAGTCCAGAATCTACACTCATATGAAGGGCAGAATTATCCAAAAGATCACATTATCTTTCTGATAAGGATTATAATGTCCTCAGACTGAGTACATTGAATATCTACTGAATTTTTTTTGCACCTTACTTATAGTAATTTATATTTGTAGAGCCTGATTTCTATAAGGCAGCTTGCCTCTTCTAATTTGCTTAATGCCATCAACTTTACTTAAAACTGAGGCAAAATATTAATTCAAGTTTTGAGGCCATATCTAGATTATATTTAATCTTTTTCCTTGATCTATTTTTAATTATGTGGATAAGAAACTTTTCCAGTATTTGTTTAATATCCTTTGCAAGATCTAATTTATCTTGACTTTTGCAGTTCTCACTTCTTCTCTAAACATATTGATCTGTAACACATAACTTTCACTACTGACTAAACCCTTCTTTGCTTTCTAGCAGGTCTTCTGTTTTTCTCACTTTTGAAGGCACTGTTTTCATCCATTTAGATTTGAGGCCCTTTTCACCAAGTTTCCTCCACTTTGAGTTAAAAATCAAAGAAAATTCCCATGCTTATGGCTTAGGGAGATTCTAAATCTGTGGTACATTAAATTCAACTCTCACAAGTTTTCCCTTCTGAATTTAAAACCTTCATTATGGAATTGCTTTTATTTGGTTCCCCTTCATTTCAGCTGAGTCACTCAACCACTTGATCCAGCGTCACACCACTAAAAACAACTTGATAAAGAGTTTTTAATAGTAGTGCCTCATATGAGGCTCTAGTCTCATGTAATTCTTATTAGGAAATAAAATTCTTACAAATTCACACAAATTTATCTGAAATAGTCAGTCAATACTTTTTATTTATAGGAATAACTTTGACCAGGATACATTTCTACCCATAATGCAAAACTGATCTATTTCCTCTTTGTAGAAATTACTGGGGAAAGAACCAAATAGCAACCAAGAAAACCCAAAAGAAACCCAAATGAACCCCATAGGAAATAAGCACTGTTAAGAATGCAGTAACTGAAGGAAAACCCATGTGTAATAAAGAAGACAATGGATTACTGCTTCTACGTTACCTCAACTATCCCGGCAGACTGGCACAAAAAATAACATGCATTTTATTATGGCCCAATGTAATATTTAGAAGAAAATAACACAATTATAAAAACAAAGAAAATGTCCATGAAAGAAGAGACTGAATTACTTAGTATTTAGGATCAGATCTTTTCTTGAGTCCTCTGTTTCAAAACTGACAGGAGTGAAGGGTCATTCTGGGCATTGCTATAACCCAATGATGATTATTTCATAAAAAAATGGAACAACTTCAACATGAAAGACATGAAATATATGCAGGAGATGGATTTACAGGATGTAACTTTCATACATAATAAAAGCTCAAAAAATTGAGCTGTTATTAAAACTGTAGAGATATTTCCTTCACCACTGGCTGAATTTTCCACGGTAAGAAGGACTTGGAAATGTAACAGCAGGATATAGAGACAGGCTGCTGAATACCTAACTTAGATGTAAAGTTTTTTCTGAAGAGTTTATGAAAGCTTCTCTCAGAAGTGAGAGGAGTGGTCTACAGGCAATCTTCTTGTTTCAAATACAAAATATAGAAATCATATAGTCCACCATCTTAAAAAGGGAGTCAGCCTTTTCAAGTCATGTAAAAATACCATTCTCAGCATAGACTACATCATTAGCAATAAGAATCACTCATAGCAGTAGAAGTTCAATTAAGAAATGATACACAGCCAATTGATGTATTTCTGACACTGCTTTTAAATTTGAAAATATAAGTCCCACTGAATTTTGCTGCAGGAATTGGTGTTCTAGCGGTCCCTGTTGACTTGAAGTTAGAAAATCTACAAGAAGTGTCAGAAGGAAGATCTAGGGAACTACAGACTGACCTTGCTACTGGGAAAGGTCATGGAGCAGATCATCGTGAATGTCATTATGGAATGTACAGGACAACTAAGGCATTTTTTCCCAGCCAGCATGAGTTTATGAGAAGCACATCCTGCTTGAGCAGCCCCCAAGTCCTTCGATGGCAGAGTCATCTGCCCAGTAAATGAGGGAAAGGTTGTGGGTTTTTTTCTGTCTGGACTGCAGTAAAGCCTTCAGCACTGTTTTCCAAAGCACTCTCCTGGCAGCTGGCTGGATGGACAGTCCTGGAGAGTTGTGGTGAATGAAATGATATCTAGTAATGGCTAGTTACAGTGGGGTTCCCCAGGACTCAGTGCTGGGGCCAGTCCTGTTTAATATCTTTATCAATGATCTGGACAAGATGTTCAAGTCCACCCTCTGTCAGTTTGCAAACAACACCAGGTTGAGTGGGAGTGTCGATCTGCTGGAGGGTAGCAAGGCTCTGCAAGGGGATCTGGACAAGCTGGATTAATGGACCAAGGCCAATTGTATGATGTTCAACCATGCCAAGTTGCACTTGGGTCACAATAATCTCTTGCAGTGTTACAGCCTAGGAAGAGTGCCAGGAAAGCTTCCCAGCAGAAAAGGACCTGGGGGTGCTGGTCAATAGCTGGCTGAACCCCAAGTAATGTGCCCAGGTGGTCAAAAAGGCCAATAGCATCAGCAATAATGCGGCCAGCGGGGTCAGACTAGTGACTGTCCCTCTGCAGTCAGCACTGGTGAGGCCACACTGTGAATCATGTGTTCAGTTCTGAGCCACTCACTGCAAGAAAGACATTGAGGTGCTGGAACAAGTCCAGAGAAGGGCAGTGGAGCTGGTGAAGGGTCTGGAGCACAAGTCTGATGAGGACTGGCTGAGGCAGCTGGGGTTATTTATTTTGGAGAAAAGCAGCCCCTGGGGAGACTTTATTGCTCTCTACAACTACCTGAAAGGAGGTTGAAGCAAAGTGGGAGTCAGCCTCCTCCTAGATAACAAGCAATAGGTCAAGAGGAAATGGTGTCAAGTTGCTCCAGGAGGTGTTTAGGCTGGATATTAAGAAAAAGGGTGAAAGGGCGGTTAAGCATTGGAGAAGGCTGCCCAGAGAAGAGGTTGAGTAATTACCCTTGGAGGTAATTAAAAGATGTCTAGATGTGATGCTTAGGGACATGGTTTAGTGGTGAACTGGGCAATGTTAGGCTTGTGGTTGGAATTGATGATAGATATCTTTTTCAACCTAAACAATTCAATGATTCTATGATTTTACTTAATCAAATATGTAAATAGGAAGTCTAGAAAAAGGATCTTTGCCGGGCTCCTATTATGTGATACCAGATGCATGTCAGACTCTAGTCACCATCTGCCTGTTTAATCTTAGATATGAAAACATCATATTAATTGTGACTATCATTAATTACATCTGATTGTTTAGGACATGACTTACTGAATGCATCTCTTTTGGTGCAGGTGGCATAGTTTTCAATGTGATGAACTATAGAAATCATAGAAAACTAGAGAATTTATTTCTAATTTACACTGAAATAATGAAATTTGTTTTTTAGGGAAAATATGTAGATCTTTCAGTCATTAAGGAAATTACAGTCACTTTTGTTGTAGTAATTTCTCTTTTATAAAAATCTGGCTTAAGGAAGAAAAATTACTTGACTGTAATTTATTTCTACTATATTTTATTCTTTCATGTTACACCTGTCATCTTATCTACATGTCTCGGATTTAAGACTACAGAAATGACTGTAGATAAAGGTAGTATTTGTGATGTGCTACGGATTGTATTGAAATCTTTTGAACTTATTTAGGCTATGACGTTCTATGGCAGATCAATTAAAATCATTCACAGTTACTTTAGCCTGGGACACACAAAGGGAAACAAGCCTCAGATGTGAAATGCACTCATCAGGTTTACTCACTGCTTGATTACTCTTGTATCCATCACATTTGTTCTGAAGTGAGTCATCAATACTTTGGCCATGAAAAAAATGCCAGATGAACACTCCTGTGGGAAAAAGGCAAGTCTTTTCCCACTGGAGACTGTGTGCCTCCAGAAGTGATGTGAACAATGGAAAATACCCACCTGATTCAAAAGCTCTGTGTGATTCCACTCCACAACCTATCTGAGACTCAGTTCAGTGGGGAAGCCAAAAACTTGAGTCTGACATTCTGCCTTTTTCCCACACTCTTAGGTCACATGCTTCAGCTGACCACAAACCGTTTAAGGTGATGATAAGAGTTTTATTTTTTCTGGGTGTTTAAAATTCACCATCACCACAGGAGGTGAAAAGTAACTCAGCTATCTTACTTCACTTAATTGTGTCCTTTATAAAATGCCCAAATTACAAGAATTTTTCCCGCTTACCTAGAGTTAGCAATCTTTTTAGCTTAGCATGCCAACAGCCTCAGGAATTTTTGATTTGGTTTTGTGTTTTTTTATTTTTTTTAGGGAGCGGCATTCTTACATGAACAATGAAGAATTAAAAACTCATCTACTGAAGCTGATTTTGACTGTCTTGATATTAGGAAATAAAAGTTTTCTCTGTGCTTACTGGTGTCATATGGCTCAGCTGGGACTTGAATCTTTGTGCTCATTTTCTCATTTTCCATCTGAAATCTTGGGCTGGGATGTGTTGTCACTATGTTTACCTTCATTGCCTCCTGCTGCTCTTCCAGGGATCTATGACGACACATCCTCATCTTTTCATTCCTAGTTTGGTCTGTCATGTTGCCAGAATTAAAATGTGTGTTATGAGCATTTCAGATCCTTGAATGTGATAATGGCCTTCAGGTTTAAAAAGAGTACTGAAATGTCAGAAACACAATGTGATGCCTTACATCTGCCATCCAATTCATGGGAATATATGGGGAAATCTCTTAGGGAAAAGAAAAAATTAAATAAATGAATGTGTTGCTAACACAAGTTGTCTAAGCAAGTCAAACTCGTGAACCTAGGATATGTTTAATTGAATGCAGCAGAGAAAGATGCTAGTGTGGCATCTATTTTCCTTGTCTGGTACCTTGTGCAATTTCGGTGAAGTAGTAAGCTTCAAAAAGCTGAATTGGATTCAGAGGCTACAGTGAACCTCATAGCTCCTTGAAAAAGTATTTTCTCTGCTTTACATTCTGATTCTATTTCTTTTAGTGAATCTAATTCAAGTTTTACATATCCAGGGTTCTGTTATAATGTGAATCATTCTAAGGAACTCATTTATGACAGCCTGGGAAGACACCATAGTAAAAATAAAAATCATAAAAGAACATTGTGCTAGAAATTGTAGTACAATTCAGCTGTTCTCAGATATTTGCTAAAGATGTGAGCCCACATTTGTTCTGAGAAGAAGAAGATGCTAATAGAGTTTTGATATCCTAGCCCAGAGTATTCCAAAGTTCTTAAAAAGCTGTATGGCCTTTTCTAATTTTTCACTGGTATTTTAATTCTCCATTTCAAAATTAAGATGAAAGAGGAATTTTTTTAAAATTTTTTTTATTTTTATGTGTCACCACCTAAAATCTGTAGTCAAAATCATGGCTATATTAGGTAACTCAGTGGAAATATGCAACCAGGTGGTGATTTCATTTGACACACTGAATTCTAATATAGCAGAAGTAGGGACAATAATTAGGTGTTCGTGCCTTTTGGCACAAATATGTTGTTATGTGATTCCAACATATAAAAAACCTCCATATTCAGGATGATATGCTCTTCCCATTAGGAGAAGAAGTTTCTGATAGACAGGGATTTATTCTTTGCCACTTTTATTATTTACAAAAAAGTTTGGTTTTCAATGAGAACTGTCAGGTACTACAATAGGCAGTTACCCTGCTCAGTTGCTGGCAAATCTTTCCCCACTCTGTGCTGTTTCGCCAAACAATGCTCACCACAGAACTGCTGAGATACTTGGTTCCTTCTTCAGGTATGTGTAAAAGAAATTTGGCATGATGAAAACTACTGCCTTCAGTCACTGTTAGCTGTGGTGTTTTGTAAGAAATATTGCTCAGGCATTAAAATCCAGGATGGACTTAGGTGCTCCTTACTTCTTTCCCCAGTGTCACAAAGCAGTTTGTTCAAGCTGTGTAATTAACTGAGCCGTGTTACTAAGTGACTGTATTAGTGAAGGTATATATTTCTTAACCTGGGTGTGAAACACTTTAAAGTTCCAACTCTTAAATATTTTTAAGCTTCAAAATTACTTTTTTCTTCTTAATCACATTATGGATATTTTTCACACTGTGATATTTTTGTCCCAGAGTGTGACTGGATTGCTCTTTTAGGCCCTGATTCAGCAGAGCACTAGGGTATTTCCTGCTTTAAAAATCAGCAAAACACTAATATATTTCCTTCTTTAAAGAAAGATTAAAGGTCTTAAAGTAATCCTTGGAAATTCTGCCCCAGTTTATTGGAAATTTTATTTAAAAATTCAAAGAGAGACTGTTACTGTTCAGAATGTATCATACCTTAAACATACTTTAAACATTTAATACCTTAATCATACTTTAAACATTTTAATGAACTCATCTCACTTTCTTTTGTTTTCTATGGGAATGTTCATAAGGCTGTGAAGGTTTATTTTTTTATTATTGTATTGTTTATTTCTAAGAGACAGTAAGACCTTTACACCACAAGGTATTCTCCAGTAAGTTCAATACACAAAACTATGTGGATGATGTTGGAGAAATTATTAATAATACTTTCTTGTTCCTGTTAATTTCTCTGAATAACAACATGAAGATACTGGAAATACAAATCTCAGAAAAGAATCTAATTGTCTCATGGTTTTTCAGAAATTGTAGCTTTTGAGATATGTATTTTTCCAAGACATTAGTCACAGGGTAGCATCAATTGAAAAACATATAAAAGTATTTCATAAAGCAAATTATTGTATCATGAGTTTTAACACTGACACAATAAAGTGGTTGCGAAACCAGCTGGATGAGTCCCTGCAGAAAATATTCCACTTCAGGGCAACATTCAATTGATGTGCATCTGGCACTGTATGTGCAAAAAATGCATGTGGACAGAAGTAAGCATTAAGGGATTGTCCTTTGCTGTTCCCAGCTTGCTCTTTCTATCAAAGGGCTACTGCAGAACTGGTCAGATTTGAATAGCAAAACTCCACTTGAGTGCTTGATAGAAAAGCATCATGTTCAGGCACTGGAACAGCATCACAAGTTTTACAGCAGCACAATGGGGATCAAGAGCTGTGTAATAAGGAGGTTTCACACAGCCAAAGTAGTACACATGACAGAGAAATACAGCTAGATAAAGTGGATCAGTGTTCTTCTTTCAGCCAAAACTCTTAAACTTCTGTGGAATTAGTTCACACTTCACATTTCTTTAAATGAGAATCCTCCAGCTCTGTTTAACAAATGGATGTATTAAACGATTCTATGATTCTTTTATTTCGGATTATATGCTCCTGGCATAACAGCAAAGTGAACAGACCTGGGACTTCTGAAGACAAAATAAGCACTGAAACAATACTGTCATGATTCTTTCCTTTGTAGAGCCACAAATGAGACATTTGGGAACAGAAAACTGTTTTGAGGGAACATTAAATTGGCCAAGAACAAATTGCTACAGAAAATGACATCCTTTTCTGAACATCCATTAGTTTCTGATAATCAGGAATTCTCGGATGCTTGAACATTCCATTAGTATGAAGCAGTGAGTTAATTGTAATAATTATCAGCAGTTTTAATTGTTTTGTTATAATGTATTTTGCAGTTTGTTTGACAGTGTGAAATCAATACGCACCTCAAGGAAAATTATCTGGTATAATAAAATTAGGCTCCATTATGCCTCCCAACCTTGGAATTAAAATTTGCGCATAAATATGTATTTCTGTTGGTGTATGTAGAAGAATTATACTGAATGAGTGGAGATGCATAAATAAGTTGGACTTTGTTTTTAAAGTGAGAGATGGAGTCTCCTCTTAAGAATTCTTTCTGACTTTCAGGCCATTAGTTTTCAGGCATGCAAACAGAGAACCACTGTTATGTCTCTTCAACTTTACTGATTATTCTTTAAGTACTTAATAGAGATTTTAGCAGTGGTTTCTAGAATATCTGTATTTTTGTCATGTTAACAAAAAAGTGATTGTGTATGTGAAAGTTAATTGTAATGATGATTTCCAGGTGAGGATTCCTAGGAACATAGAACCAATAAAGAATTAAATGTTGCAACATCTGAGAGAACAAACAAAATATGAAACAAGATCTAACAAAATCTGAAAATTCTGGAAAACAGTTATTCAAATTTGCATAACAGTCTTCAATATGATGGAAACTAAACCTCAGATATTTGAATTCCTGTATTGCACTTTAACAGTCAAATAGTATTGATTCTTTCCTTACACTCTTGAAGTCATTGCCTATAATTCCTCAATGTCTTATAGGCTTTATACTATTCCTCAATGTTGTAGTATGGCATCTGATACTGGAGAAGGATTCAGTTTATTGTATTTTGAAAAAGATGTTAAAAAATTAGAGTGGAACAGAAGGAAGCTACAGGAAAAATATAAGGAGTGTAGAGAGATGTAATGTAATTAGGACATTCTCACATATGTCAAAAGGAAGATCTACATGCAGTTTGATTATTGTATCTAAATATTATTTTATAAGAACACCCTGTATACTTAAGGGCTTTTTAATGTCATTAAAAAAAAGGAGAGAAAAAATAACTGTAGTTGTAGCAAGAACCAATAGCAAGATGCTGCATTTAGGAAAAATAACCCAAACAGCCCTCGAAATAAACTTTTGGTTTCGTAGTGATTTTAATGGGTGATTAAATGGTAGAACAAACTACCAAAGAAATGAGGAATTCTGCATTTCTATATTTTTTTCCAGATACCTTTTGAGAATATTTGTTTTCATCAAATGCAAGTTACTGACTTTTGCAAAGGCACAAACAACACAAAGTGTAATGGTCTAAGTTATAATGTTTTATGGTGAGATGTCAGACAAAATAATCCAATGATTCCTCCTGGTCTTATGCTGTGATTATTGCCAACACAATTTGCATTCTCCACATTGAAGTCTTTTGACAAGAGATATGAGTTCCTGTTACTGTCTTGGAAGAGTTAAAAACATCATTATTGTTTGTTCCTTTTTTTTATTTGCCTGAGGGAAAAGACAGAAGATGCTGTGAGTCCTGGAGAGGCTTGAGAGGGTCAGAAATGTATCTGGATTCCAAAGGAAGTCTTCGTTCATTCCTCTGTGAAGACAGAAGTTGGGGAAGAGAAGAAATTAGTGAGGGGAAAAGATGACAGATGGGATGGGGGTGGGAAGCAGTGATACCAACCTGAAAAGATTTGCGATTGCTGCACTAGGCAATAGGTAAAATTTTGGAGCTAATTTCCTTCAGTCTCATTTACATGCTGAAACCTGAGGTAAGGGTCAGTGCATAATCTAGCAAGGAACAATATGAAAATGTTTTCTGATAACCTGGACCAGATATCTACAGAGCACCTTCAGAATTAATTTGTTATATAGTTATTCTTATAGAAGNTTTTTGGTTTCTTTTTTGATTTTTGTCTGTGTGTACTGTGTTTTGTTGTTGTTTAATTTGTCTGGTTTTTATTCTGTTGGTGGTGTTTTGTTTGTTTCATCTTTGCCTCCAATAGGCAAGTTCTGCTGTTGTAGATACACAGGATTGCTCCTGAACTGGAGGGAATGGTCCTCTGTTCTCCATGGAGCAAAGCAGCTGAGCACATGTTCAGCACACCTTGACAGAGTTGCCAAAATGGGTGCCTACTAACAACATCCTTAGCTAAATGCCTGTTTCACAGTTCAATTTTTAGGGACACAATTTCAAGAAATGAGTGTGAATACTGCCTCTCACTGCTTCTCTGGTTTGTGATCTGTAAATAAAAAGAACTTTAACCTTTTTTTAAGCTCAATGATAAGTTATTTGTTGGAACAGCAATGCGCCAGCCCCTAGCTGATTCAGAAATGACAACTAAGGAGCAAGCAGACTGTGCTTCATGTAAAATCCAATTGTAGTGCTATCATTATAAGGAAGACTTGAGAGCTCTGCTGTCTTTTCAGTAGCTGTCACTGCCTCTGTCAAGGGCTTCATCTGAATTCAGAACATATAACTTTATTTCCTTATAATGTCTAATGATGATTCACGGTTTTTGCTTTCTACTCTCTTAGTTTCCAACAATGCATGTTTTTTTACCTGCTGTCTTAAATCCCTCTATTCACTGTTCAGGAAAACTTCTAAAGCAAGCACACTCAGTGTTCCAAAGGGTATTCAATAGCTCCTGAGGATTGTTCCTTTTTTTAATACTGCCCCATGCTGTTTCAGCTATTCTGCCATCTTTGAGATTATAATTACTGTTGTCATTGCTGGAGCTATACTTTTACTTGGGGAGTGCTCCAGAGAGAAGTGAGCTGCACCTCCTCCCTCCCCTGAGTCCAGAAGGACAGATCCTTCTCATCTCTGTGGGTCCCAAAGGCAGGAGGCTTCTAGCTGTTCTTTAACCCTGACCTCTTGCTTTGCAATAGATAAAGCCAAAGTCAAATAACTGAGCTGACAATTTATAAAATGTATTACCTTCTATTACCAAATTTTAAAAGCCTGAAGCAAAAGCAACTTTTTGAATTTTAGCACTGATGTTAGTTTTTGTTGTAACTTTTTTTTTTTTTTTAGCTGTAGGTACTGATGGTTATTTCAAGTGACTTAACACATTTATTTTTATAAAGGCAACTGGTACTATCTAGTTTCTCTGTCTCTCTCTTCCAGAGAACTGAGTTAGTGCTTACTTTTAACTGTGTTGGCTTTTGCTGAAATTATTTAAGACCCTCTCCCCTTTTCAATTTTTTAAACTACTGGGATGACACATGTAATATACTCTCTTTACATTTCTGAAAATAAGTTTATTTATTCTAAGGCTATGGCTTTGATTTTATTTCAAGGTGTTGCTGCTTTCCTCTGATAGGGAAAACCCACACTGAGATGCCACATTGTTTGGAGAAAATGGCGAAAATGCCTACAGAATGATGCTCAGAAGAAGGAGAGTTATGTAAATGACACATCAGCAGTTGTACTCAGAGACTGGCTGTGCCTCATGTGTGCAAGGTGCACACTGATGAGTACAAAGGAAAAAAAGGAGGGTATGCTTTGGGGGGAAACCAGTGTTTTTCACTGAACGATTTTTCTTCCACTGACTTGTAGGGATGAATTGATTATATATTCCTTCACAAGCTAGGTCTTTGCAGGAGTATCCTGTGATGGCACCATGCGATGTCAGAACTGCTGCAGACTTGAAAGGACGTTCAATGCTTTTTATTGCATGGTTAACAAGAAAAGACAAGTTTCCTCCCCATTTCCAAGAAATAGGCTGCTACTTCAAAACCTTTCTCTGCAACTACACAGGAGCAGGGTGGATCTTCTTTGGTCTAGACCTGATGAACTAGTGTAGCACACCGAAGAGCGAGAATGAGCACCACAGGAGTTTAACAGTCTCACCAGGTTGCAGCATATCCATTTATTTTTAGACTTCTGTGGCACAGCTGGAGCTGACAACTCTAGGAGTAGTAGTTCTGTCCAAGAAAAGTAGTGAGAGTTGTGTTCACAACCCATGCTCTGAAAGCCATTAATAATAAAAGTAGAGCACTCTAGGAAAAAATTATTTAAGGGATTTTTTCAAGATGGATTGTGCACTGTCAGACTGGATGCAGAGTAAAATGTGTGAGCAAGTTTCACTAACAAGGTATAAAGTGTTCAGAATGTCATGCGAGTAATATCCAATCCACCATTTCCAAGAGTGGCGTAAGTAAGAAAAAAACAAAATGTAGATATGCCTTTCCAATTTCTTTTTGCTGTATTAAGAGTCACTGTGATATTTTAAAGTGCATTTTCTGCATGGTTTTGCATTAAAAATATTAGGTTATCACATCCTTGTGTATGCTTAAAGATGAACAATTTAGGAGAGTTCACAGGAGACTGAAATTTTTGTACTCTTAATAAATTGTCTGGGAGGGAAAAAGAACTCTTTCTGTGTGAAAAAAAAGAACTTTATACTTTCATAAAAGGGAGAGGCGGTTCTCAGTCTTCTTACCTAGAAGACCCTAAATAAAACTGAGACTGCTATATCTCAAAATGAAAAAGATCACTCAAACCACTTTATCTTAATTGGGAAAACTACAGCTTTTTCCTGCATCTCCACAATCAGACACAATATTCCTTTCCCTGATTTTATCTTTTTAGTAATTTTCCTTTTTTACCTTTCTCCCTTATACCACTATGAAGCATTCTACGAGTGCACCTTAGAATAGAATTTGAAAACATTACTTACATGTGAATAAAAAATAACAGAGATTCAAATTCAAATCACAGGATAATTCTCCTTATCACAAGTCTGATCCTGCTCTGTAAAGTCTGCTTCATTAATGTTGTTACAAAGATAAAAGACTTTTCTACAGGTTTTGCCTGCTGAATGCAGTTCTCTCATATGCAGCAGTTAAGATGTGACCAATTTGATAATGCATTAAAAAAATTGTCAGAATTTTAGTTTTCAAAGGACCTGTTGTGGAATAAATGAAATGTGTGAAATTGGAGACTGAGGCTACTGATTTCATGATTTCTGACTAGTAACAGATAAACTCCGAGTTTGCTGAGGCATTCATTGAACATGCAAATTTGATATTTTTTTCTTTCTATTCTCTGATAAGAAGATTTAAGATTAAAAAATCTGAGTTAGTTTTGTTTACTTATTTATAAAGGCACATACTGATACCAAAGACATCTTAGAAATTAACTTAATATTTTACTAAATCATATTTTCAAGATAATTTCAGCTCAAATAACTAAAATCCCCTTTTCTTTCAAATCATATATACATCTTTAAACATTTCAAACTTTACAAACTACAAAATTTTGCCATAATATAAGTACATTGTAAAAGCAGTGTACTTCTGAAGTGCCTAAAACTTGTCTAATTTGTGGTTTGGTGTTTCTCCTCTTGTTTTGAAACCAAGAAAAGAGGACTATGCAGGGATAAAAAAGAATAGAAGTATATGGAAGAAGATTTCATTGTGGTGAACTAATCTCAAGAATCATATTTTTCAGATACACTAATTATGTATGAAGTTCTTGCTAAAAGGTTAAGAGTATGTTAGTATTCCTGATGTTTCATGTTTGTAATGAGCTACAGCTATTTTCCCAATGTAGCTTGTGCATTCTGTACTCTAGTAAAATGAAAATAAGAGAAACATGATGTATTTTAATGTACATGTCTCTAATTGATTTTCTTTTATAGAGATTTTTTCTAGCACATTGCAGTTACTGTGATGTTTTACCACCTCTCAAGATTTAAAAAAATAATCTACTACAGCATTTGCTATTAGTATAGGTTCTTCTCCCAGTTTGCCAGGAAAGAATATGCTAAATACTAGACTTTATGTGACTGTTTTCCACAAATGCTGAATTAATGTCCTTAAAACCAAAGTAAAACAAAAAAAGCACAAACAAACAAACAAACACACACAAAAAAACTCCAAAAAAAACAAAAAAGTCGGGTTCGTCTCTGAACCTCACATCTGCAGGTTCTGTGATTTTTCTTGGCTTTTCTAGAAATTAATTCCAAAGGCAATATTATCTTGCTGAGTAAGCACAGCAGTCACCCTTGAGGTAAATTAGCTTCCACATCCACAGGAAGCAAGAAAAAAATAAGATTCTCAGGAAAACCAGTGAGACAATCAAAAGAAAACTACTTACATGTTGAGCTTAAACAAAGCCTAACAAATCAAGTTTCAGCATCAGTACGAAGTAATGAAACCAACGTTCTGGTAGCACAGTAGTGTTTTAATCAAGGTGTGCATGTAAGCAGGTGTTTCATCTGAACAACAACAATCATGGTTTTCAGATTCATAGAAGAGAAAAAGTAGACTAGGAGAGAAAGAAGGGGGAGGAAAGAAGAGACAAAGTAAGAGAACCCTGCTGTTAGCAGTTTACTGACTTCTTCCAGACAACCCATGTGGTGTGTGATGCTTCATGCTGCTTTAAACCTGCAAATGCTACTGTTGTTGTAAAATGAGTGGCTTCTTAGAGTTGAATCTTTCTATGTTCAGTCTAAACTTGGTTAAATTGTAGCTTCCTTGGACAAACCTTGGTGCTGGCAAATATTTTGAAGCTGAGAGGGAGAACAGAGCTAGTCTGAATTTGTTTCAACAGAGGCAAATTGGAGAACCATCAAAGGACCAAGAGCAATAAGTAAATAGAGTCAAGGAGACGTTTTTAAATTTTTATTTGACTTCTGTCTTCCATACACTAGCTGAAGTGCAAACTAGTCTACATGGGTCTACTGCTGCAGTTGTGATGACCTCTGAGAAAAAGGATGCTTAGTCTATCTGAGAACCCACAGAAAGTCACCAATGGATGGAGTGAAGAGAGATGGGACAATAGGAGAGGTGCTTATATTCCACTTCTGTGAAGAAGAATGGAGAGTGATATATGTTGACGAAGCATGACAGAAAATATGGAAAAAAAAAAGAAGAAAAAGGAAAGCCTTAAAGGTTTTTGAATTCAATACAATAGTAGCCAAAAAGATAACAGCAATCTGGTGAAAATTCAACATGGGGATATTATCTGGTCTGTGTAAAAAAATATATGCATTAATAATCAATGATGGGACATTCAAATGAAATGATCTAATAAGGTATTAGTGATATGAAATATCCCTGTGAAAGGAAATTCTTAGCTTAATTATTCCTCTCTACAGGATTCAAAAGTAATTTTTTATCTGACTGTAAGCATGACTATTTAAAAAGGAATTGTATGGAAAATAGATTCTATATTTTACAGAAAATATAGAACTAAATCTGTGAAAAGAGGTTTCTTTCAGTTTTCAGTATGCTTGGTTAATCTTCGTTACAGCTAACAGTAGTAGAAAAAGACAAGATGGTGCTGGGTTTTGGAGCAGATAAAGAAAAAAGTGCACTATCCCTTCCCGACAATTTAGTTACCATTTCAAAGCTTGTTTTGCATATGCTTGAATTTCCAAAATAGGCATAAATATGAATTGTTGAAGCCAGCGATGCTTACTTTTCTCAATAGGGTACTTGACCGGAAAAGACGTCTCTGAAAAGATAACTCTACTTTTTCCCCTACAAAAAACCCCGTCAGTCAAATAAATTTCTCTTTATTTCCATTTGGTACATACCATAGTTATTGGCCAAAATTAGTAAAAATTATCATTCCAGAGCATAAGTCCATTAACATATGTAGAAGTAAAGAACCCAAACTATAGATGGAACTGACTGATGTACGAAAAATTCCCATGATCTCTTTAGCTTTTGAGATTGTACCAATACTTCTAGTGTTTCAATAGCAAACACATTGCTGAGATTTCTTTTTTTTTGTTCTTGGGAGGTCAGCATATTGTCAGTCAGACCTTTCATGTCAGTGACCTTCAGAAGGAAGCAACAGCAGCAGAAACATTGAAAAAACCCTTCTTTTCTGGTAAGAAAACTTTAGTTCTGATACTATTCCCTTCCATAAATATTCCTCCTGTCCCTGAAAGTAGAGACAATGCCTGAGACCAACAGCAATTTTCAAAATGTGACTGCTGGAGAAACACATCAACTGCTGGCTCTTCAGAGCCAGCAAATTTGGAATAAAATAGGTATGCAGTTGTGTATGTGGCAGCACTTGAGAAAGCGTAGCCAGTAATAGTGAAATAAATAAATGAGTAACAAACATTTAAAAAAAAGAAGCACTTAGCAGAAGAGAAATGCAATCAGTGTTTTAAAACTGTCATTAGAAGACACCACATATATCTGACAAAATAAGAACTCCTGTTAACAACCTCCCTTGTAGACCGGATGCTAGAAATAGATGGATCACTGTCTCATCCAGTGTTAACACTTCCTCTGTTCCTTTTTTAAATGCTATTTTTAAAACTAAGATAAACTGTATTTAAATACAGGAAGTAGACTGTGGAGAAACAGTCTGTTAGAAGAGATTAACAAATTCCCTTTTTTTTTTTTTATGAGTATATCTTTTCCTGTTCAAGAAGAGTCCTTTTGGTGACCAAAATGCATTTAATTCCTTTCAAGTTGAATCTTGACTCTGCTCTAGTAAGCTTGAAAAACTGTAATTTATTATAATTTGTTGATGCCATCAAGATATTTTCCATAGAGAAGAAATAATTTTGTCAAATAAATTAAATAAGAAATGTGTTTTCCCTCAAGGTGTAGCCTTATGCCTGTAATTCTGCCTGCTTCAGATAGTTTGTGTTTTCTATTTCAGTCCAAAGGTACTTGTACCACCAGCATGACTGCACAGGTCTGTGGTCAGGCCTAACAATCAAATTTCTTTAAATTTCTCTACAGGCAATGTCAGAAAAAGAAAAATACTGGGCACTGAGGGTGTTATAATTTGCTTGCATTTTGTCTATGTTGAGACACTTGTAATTGAATCAAGGGTGACATTGACTATTATGCACCATGATTTAGGATTCAGGGTATTGGTCAAATTACTATTCTTTGAAAGGGGAGCTCTGTAATGGAGTCACAATTAAAATCCAACTTCTTTTGTAAATCAGTGGGAATTACATATCCAAATGTCTTCTGTGCCTTTGAAAATCTCTGCATAAGTTTATAAATTTGATCACAACAGTCCCTTCCGGCCCTCTAATCTATGAATCTCTTAAACTTCCTACCATGGGAATTAAACTAATTTTCAGCTCATAGATTGGTTATGCTGAGATCCACTTCATTTACTTACTGATGGGATTTATTTTTCCCTGTTTTATGCTGAAGGAAATATAAAACCCTCTTATAATTCACAGGAGCTGTTGCTGAATTTGTTTGTTTGCCAGTTTATTTTGGGAGGTAGATGACCATTTCTGTATATGTTGTTCAAAGCAAACAACATCGTTTAAAATAAATAGCTAAAGTTTTTATTATGTGTTTTTAATATTATTTCAACAGTAAAGAGAGCATGTAATCAGCAAAAAGAGAAAGTAAGCATACTGCAGGGCTGGAAGAAGCTTACTTTGATTTTTCCTTCCCCAGTGATGCATGGATGAGAAGACATTATGGATTCATACACGATTTCTATATCCCAGGAGGACCGCAAAGTGACTTTCTTCTTTCTCTGTAAGACTTTTTAATGAAACAACAATGTGAGACAAAGAACTGGTAACTCAAATTTTTACATACATCTCTTCCTTTGTCCTTTAAAAGAACCTTGAAAAATATTAGATTTTTCCTAAAAGCTTAGGGTCCTCAGGAAGAATGAATCTTAATGTAACATAGAAAACTGTTTTCTAGCAGTATAGATTGGACTAACAAGACTAACCCTCAAAACCCTGCACTGCATATGTTTGGCTCACACCTATTGTTGCAATATTACAAGACATGGCGATGAAAGAAGTTGGGTGTATCTGAAATATAAGCAGTTGCTTATTTGTTTTTAATCCCTCACTCTGCTTCCTTCTAACTCCTCTTGCTTTGAACATTTGTACATCATGAAGATAATATATTCTGAGATGCCTGTAAGCTCACTCACTTCGTGAGAATACTATCCTCTTATCACTTCTTGCTCCAAATGAATCTTTGCAAGAATCCTTACAATTCACAAGAATATATTTTTTACTGATGAAAGAAAAAGCTTTACTGTGTTTTGGAAACCTGCTTCCCTGTAAATATAAACATCAGTAAGTCTATTGGAAGGCATTTCACTATTTTCAAAATTTTACTGTTATAAAAATTTCAGTGTAAACTGCTGTGCATCTTGTTTGTCAGCTGCATACTTTTGTGATATATTGAGAGCCAATTGGACTGATAAAAGGTAGACAGATTTCTTTAGCATCATCAGACAAAAACGTAGACAAGCCTTTATTCTGCTCTGCCTGGTAAGGTCTGGCAACATTCTTAGTCCCAGCTTCTCTGAAAGGTTCTGTGGGCCCAACTCAGTTGCCTAAATACATCCATCGAGGGCCAGCTGAGACACCTTAGAGTGCCTGACCTGCCCTTAAGCAGGCACAGACTTTGAGTGTCATGTTTGCCACCTCTCTATGAACTCTCAGGTATTCTGGTTGTTTCAGTGGAACCAAACATCTGTTGCCAGCAGCTGAGAGAAGGATTCGGTTCCAGGCTGTGTCTAAGACTGCTCAGCCTGCATAGTAGCTCAGTGTTAATCTCCCATTAAGGAAATTGTTCAGTCAGTCAGTCAGTACAAGTCATCTCATGCTGAAGTCGTCACCTACAATTCCACTCACTGTGTTAAAGTCTGAGAAGGCAGGATAATAAAGAAATAGGCAGGTAGAAACAAATTGTTTTTTTTTAGTAATCAAAGTTAGAAAAAAATATTATAAATTCATTCCCATGAAAATTAAAATTGGGACCTGCTAGTATCTCTTCCTTCAGATCTTCAATTTCCTGGGTTTTAGGTTTTTTTTTAGCTGAGGGATTGCTACTTAAAAGAAAGCCTGGTTGAATGACAAGTTCGCAGAATCTTAGAAAGCTTATGTCATATTAAAAAAAAAAAAAGGTGTATAAAAATTGAATTGTTTTTCATCTTCCCCATCACTTACATATAACTCCCAAGTAAAGAAATGTTTTGAGCACAATACAGTGGCCTAAACACATGGATTTGGTGCTGTTTCAGGTTTTCTGTATCTCATACATTTATGTGGGGCTGACAGATCTGACACAGTGGGGTTCAGTGCCTTTCTTCTGGAGTGACAGATGATCTGGTGCATTATGAAAGCATGCCAGAAGTGATATTGTTTAACTCCAGTTAGGCAACCAAATCACACTTTTTTTAAGATGGAGATAATGTGTGAACTCAGGAGCAAAAACTTTCACTGATCTCCATGAAACAGGATTTCTTTTATTGTAACCCTGTGGTTATGATAGCTGCAAAATGTTAATCACAACCTCTTGTCAGAGGTCTGGAAGAGTGTCACTAGGACGGAACTTTTCCTCCTCCAAATATTAGCAACACAAGATATTTTGCTGACTTTTAAGGAAGTTGAAGAAGGACATACATGCCAATCTTAAGAATATCTGTTACCTGTGAAAGACATAACTGAGATTTATTAAGATCCTTGTGTACTTGCAAAAGATGTGCTGTAAATTCTGTGTGCATGACAAGAGCTGTCATGTTTACATGAAGAAAAATATAGTGGCATCTGCATTTGTTCAGATTTGATTGCTTGTCTTAGGAAGCTTTCTATTTCAATTATTTTCATGGTGGTAAAAAAGTTAGTAGTAAAATCACATCATTATTTAAGCAGAACCATCTTTTTGATAATTTAAACACTAATTAAAGTCACTACTTGAATTATTCATAAAAGTTTCTTTAAAAATGGCACACTTAAGAGTGACTATTGAGCATAATTGGTTTTGTCTATTGTTCAACTTTTTTTGCCTGACAGCTTGGCGAAAGGAATTCATACTACCACACCACAGTTTATTTTTCCTTGATGTGATAGGAGTTTGAGCATGGCTTTGCTTACATGAAGTGACATTTGATTCAGTCTGCTCTGACATGGTCCAGTAGCACTCTAGTTAAAAGTTAATATATAAGACAATTTCAAGTGGATTGCTTGATACTAGTAAGTATTTTTAGTACTAAAACTTATCCTGATGAAAAAGATGGGAAATGTGGCACAATACGAACAATGCTAAAGTAGATTGTTTGCTTCCTTATAAGGCAAAGCCAGAGGCATGGCATAGCTGGCTGCCAATCAGCTATGGATTTCTTTTAAGGAATTGCTCTGCTAATAAAATGGCAATCAGTTCTGAGAGTTAATTTCAACATAGGCATTAGGAAGTCCTAAAAACCTTTTAAAGTTCCTAAGAAAACATCATCGAGACAACTACCAAAGAAGTATACTGCAGTGGTTAGGATGGCATCGAATGAAAGACAAGGGTGAAAAGAGGAAACACATGAACTTTCAGTACAGAATTGTGATGCTGAGAACAAAATTAATCAAGACACCAAAGGACGAGGAGAGAAGAAATTCTTTAATCTTTAATTGCCTATACGCCAATGATAGGAGCTTGGGTAATAAACAAACATAATTGGAATTGCTTATTTATGAGCATAAACACAACCTCGTTGGTAAAACAGAAACCTGAGGGGATGGTTCACATGACTGGAATTTTAAAATCACCATTTATGCATCTTTTAGGAAATATCATTTAGGCAAAATAGTAAGGGAGGGGCGCTTTTTCTTGTAAAACCCCAAAAGGCAGTTCTGTCTTTTCCTGAGTTAGAAATAACTTTGGGAGGAAAAAGAAAAAGGAAGTATGGTAACGAGTGTTTATATTAATAAACTTGGGAAAGAATAGCATCTACAAATACGCAGTCCTCAGCAGTTACGCAGAGAGGGCAAATTTACAAACAACAGATTGTCAAATCACACTGTAAAATGGATAGCTGGTTCCTTAACTATTTATAAAATTCAGGAAAAAGTAGAAATCCTGAGTGGTTCTCTGCAGTCTAGGGTAGTTCATACTTCATGGCATAAAGTAGGAACTAGGACTACCATTGATACAATATCTCTGCAATTTCTTGTTATTATGTAAGTCAATTCTCAAATGTCCTCCACAGCTGATGGCCACTGTGAAGTGAAAAACTCCTGATATTAAGGTTATTTATCTTACCAAATGGAAGCTTAAGAATGACTCTATGATGATTTATTAAAAAAAAAAAAGAGAAAAAAGATATTAAAATACAGTTTATCAACACATAAAGAGAGTTTATGTTCCAGTATTCAATGCTTGTTTTGGGTGAAATATGTTTTATCTACACCATGTGTAAATAGTTCCTGTAAGACCACAGCTCAGATCCCTCTGCTACCAGCTAAGAAGTTGTAAATCTAGATTTTTGTCAGTGGAAGGAAGACTGTTACCTCAGAAGTGGAGCAGCTGGGAAACTACTGTGTTACATTTCATGCATGGTGCCATGACAACACTGGTCATCGATCTCTCTTGGATTTGTAAATTTTTTCTGTCATTGTCTGAAGTGTTTCTCTTAGGAAAGCAAATCACACCAAAGTGAGTATTGGCCGTATAATGAATACAATCTCTGGATAATTTTAACTAGGGTACAAAGCAATGAGTGTGGTGTAGTTTAGTAAGGAAGATAGTAAAGTGCTCATCCAGCTGCTTTAATATATTAGGTTATTACAATTTCTATCAATCAGCACTGTGTATGTTATACAGATTTCATACTTTTTGCAAATGATACAACTTCCTTTGTCACCTGTTGTAAATTTTAGAATGACAGAAGGGTAATGAGACAAAGTGCCAAACTGCTTGAAAATCAAATTGCTGTACCTTGTGTAAAGAGCCTGTAAACCGTTACTGCTCAAAGATTTTTATGAATTTAAACCAATTGTGTCCTTAAGCTGTAGTATTTAAATACCAGAGCCTCAGTTCAGGGTGAGTAAGCACATCTGGGTGTACATCTATTAACACAAAAATGGTCTTCTAAGTTATGTTATGGTTGGGAAAAATTTTTTCTTCAGTCTTTTCCTTAAAAAGAAAACTCTTGAGATATTTCTCATTATTTATTTTTTTTTCCTTCTCCTGTGATTATAAAAGGCTACTGGGTATATAAAATGATAATGGTAGTGTAGTAAAAGGGATTATAACTCCTGAGAACTGCTCATATACATTAGAAATAATATGAAGTGTAATAAAGAATAATAAGCAACTAGATGTGAAGGTTCTGTCTGATTGATCTGATAACATAGTTGCAGACACAAGGAAATGTGACTCAGTATCCGAAGATAAGAAGGAGGCAGAAAACCTTCTAAACCTAATAAAGTTTAATTCTAAATTACTTTTAAATTTGCTAAATAGCACAGATATATGAAATCTGTATCATATAATAATTTTAACAAAACATCTATTCAAGATCCTCAAATATTCATTCATGTGACTCTTAAAGTTGACCAGTATAAAATTCTTTTATTAACCCAAATTATTTCTTTGTTTCTAATTGAGGTTGGTTCCTGGGTGAGATGTCAGATTACAGATTACAGGAAAGCTGGTGCATCATACAATGAGTACACTATTCTGGATTCCAAGTGACCTGTGCTGCACAGGCACAAAAGAAATTAAATAATTTAAGTGAAAATTGTTCCCATTACCCTTGTTATTTGGGAAATTCAGCACATAAAAAGCATTTGAGTTTCTTAAAATGATCTGCATGTCACTTTTAATGCACATCTTTGTTTCATTTGTAAAAAAATAGACTGTTTTTTACATACAAGGCACTAAAAGGTTCAGAATTACACCTAAAAAAGTTTAAACACAGCTCCCAGAACAAATACAAATATAATGCAGCCTTTGTCACATAAAATGAATGCAGCCTATCTAATTACAGCTGTACATCAAAAGGACAAAAAATTATGGTGACTCATTCTCCTTGGAATAGTGTCTCTAAGTATTTGTTTTGTGCACTACATCTGTTACGTGACAGGTATGTGTGTTTTTTAAAGGTAAAGTGCCTCTTGAGTCTTATAGTCCTTAAATCTGTCTCTGAAATCCCTGCTTGAGCACCCATGATATATTGTACCAGACTAGATCCTCTGGGAGGTCCAAAGAATGTCTAGTAGTTGTTCTGTTCTCAATCACTTTTTCTATCAATGGTAACAATTTTGTATTTATTTTAAGTCACATAAAAATGTTCATTGTAGAGTTATTTAACCCAAAGACAGTAGAACAACCAGTCCTGATATAAGTAATTAAACACTATCCAATACAGCCTCACAGATTTCTGTCATCATCTTTGCTTTAACCGGCCTTAGGCATACTCATAATGTAAAAGTATATTCTTTATTTTATTTCCTATTGTATTGCTCTATCTGCTTACAGATGGAATTGTATTATCATGGGAAATTAGTTGTGTGCAAAGCATGAGTAATCCAAACTTCTCCTTCAACTTTTTTTCTTCATCTTTTCCAAATTGATTTCACTTTCATTCATTCCATTGTCTGAAGTCACTTGTATCTTATTCTTTAGCTTGGTCAAGGAGGTGCTAAATTTTTTTTTCTTCCTTTTGATCTTGATGATTTTCATAATCTGTGCTTTTGCACTTGTCCATGTTCATCAGCCCCTTCCTCAAGGTTTACTGGTTTTGGTCTCCAAGGCGTCCAGTACTGCTGACATGAAACTACCCCCTTACTCTGGAATGACTCTTTCTTAGTTTGAACTTCTGCTAAAACGGTGAAATGTCAAAATCAAAAAAGCCAACCAAAGTCTAGCGCAATGAGCATCCTTGAAATATAAAGGATTTACTTAGCTAGAAAAAAAAAATTGCACAAAATTGCTCAAAAGTACACAGTAAGCTGGGATATAATTAGATTTAACAAAGCATGAGAATTAAGTTTCATTAAATCTTACTTAACAAACTCAGATTGATAGAAATTATTTATTATAAGCTGAGGAAAAAGAAATTATAAACAAGAGATAGTAAGGATGAAGAGTTCAAGGATTTCCATTCTTTCAGTCACAGTTATAAGTGCAGAAACAATGAGGGCTTTGGTAAAACTGACAGGAAGTTTATAAGAAAAGAAGTTTCTAAGTCCTCCCTTTGTATGGGAACTTTAAAATCGCTGAACAAGTTTGTTTTGACTGAGCAAAACCAAATGCTATAGATAAAAATAGTACTGAAGTTTTTTCATGGCTGTTAGTGGGGTTAAGATATGACACCAAGGAGAGGAAATCTTTTTTGTAGTCTTGCAAGGCATGTGGCTGTACTCAGAGCAGGTGCCCAGGCAGCAGAAGTGGGGGCTGTTGAGTGGCCTTTGTGGGTAGTGGCCGTGGCTACCCTGGCTGGACACAGCCAGTTCCAGAGGTCCCCAGCTGACCACCACAGGGCATGGCTGGCCCTGTAGCCAAGTGGGTGTAGTCTCAAAAACTCCCTGTGGAACAAGGCTGGATCAACTTAGACAAATAGTGGTTAGAGTATTTCTTGATCTTTTTCACATCTAACTAGGATGGTTCATAAGAATGGTTTTATTGGCTGTCTTTTACTTTGTCATTGGCAGAAAGCAACGGGAATGCAATTTGGACAGAATGTTCGTGGTATTACCTGCTATACACAGCTTAAATCAAACATTCCGTTTTTATCCGCTGAAGTAGAAAGAAAATAGAGTTGTCACCTTGTAAGAAATGAATTTCCAACACTAAGGTCTCTTTCATGGAGATAGCTGAGGTGCGGTTGTTACTGCTACAGTGCTGTCAATATTCATTAATTGTCCCAGTCTCATGTAGAGCATAAAATAAAGTGGAAATCATCTAAAAGCAGAATTACTTGTATTTTTTCTTGTACTGAAACTACCCAGAAAATCCTGCCTTGATGAAGCTAAAATTTCTCTTTAAATCTCATTGATTCTGGAAAAGTAAAAGTCACTTTCAAGTGACAAGTTTACAAAACTTTTTAAAAAGGTTTTCTTCCTCCCAAAAATCAAAGTTTGCATATTTGCAGGTATACAACAGTACAATAAAACTGCATCTTGATATATTAATATTATTTTATTTATTGTTTATCACTGATGGCTGGGGTCAAACCAATAGAAATACTTGATATTTCAGGTTATAAAAATTTATGTGTAAAAATAAGTCAAGACAACTGCTACAGATGCCAATATTTGAATGTATGCTTTAGTTCAGCTTGTGTCTGAGTTATGATGAAACATTCCAGCCTTAGGGATGTAAATCTGAAGACTATCTCCTGGTTTGCTAATCTCCCCAAGTTCAAGATGTTCAATAGGAAGAGAGAGGTTTCTCTGGAGGGCAAGGCAAAATCTAAAATTAGATTCAGTATTATTTATTATTCCTCTTCTGAGGATTAGAGAATCCTCTTCTGATTGCCTATAGAGATGCTTCTGTCTCTCCATTAATTGTAGAAAGAGACTTGGGAGAAAAGTTCTCCTGTGCTAAAGTTAATTTTTTGAAGCACTGCTATTCTATGATTGGTTCAAGTAATCTTAACAGGAGCTGCAAGACTTCTGTCCCTTTCTGTGGACTATGTATGTGTCCATTTCTTGGATGGATGAAGGAAAGAGGGCATTCATATAGAAACTGGGATGTTTCAATTTATTCTAGGACAGAATTGTCCTAATATTTTAAAACTGAAAAACAGAATATGAAATAAATAATATGCTGTAGTGGACACTATTGCATTGCCCCTCTTGACCAATAAGAGAATAATGTTCAGATGAAAAATAAGTGAACAGAATTAAAGGAAATTATATAAAATCTTTCCCTTCATAAAAGGTTCCAAATTCATGTATAAATGAATATTTCACAAGAAATGCCAAATATTTTATCAATTTTTGTGAATAAAATGTTGAGAATAGATTTCTAAAAAATTTGCAACAGAAATCTCTCTTGAAACCAAGCTAATCACATTTGGCTATTAATTAGAAAAAAAACCAACTTATGTTGCTCAGCTGTAGTTGTCCAATTCTTCAAAAGACCTCTGGTGGATCTCTAAGATTTAATAATTATTTTTACATTGCTAAATGCCTGGTTGCCAGAGAATTAAGTTTAGCTCTAGGACTAGATGTGAATATATTAAAACTATGATATTAAGAGTACTCTATTAATGTATAGAAGCATCCACCCTACATAGCATCTGGCTGTCCGTCTCCTGTGTGTATTATTGTCCTTTACAATTTTTATTTAATTATATGATATTTAGGGTACATGTAGCCTGCCAAGTTTCTGCGGTGCCCTCCACTGGTCAGTTTGTTGAGACAAGACTTACATGGGAAAAGATTATGGAAGAATAATTATAAAAATCTGGAAGTACACATAACCGAGGACAGGTGACATTGTGGTTGGTGTAAGGAACTTAAGCTCTCTGAAGCTTAGACATACTATGGCATCAGCCCTACTCCTGCAACATTCATGAAACTATTATACCTTTGTAAAGCTAGGTTTTATGATGACACAAACAGACGGGTTTGAGGCAGCTAATAGCAAAAGTCAGATCTGTTAAAAATGAGAAATTAAAATATAAATTGCAAACAAATCTCCTTCCTAACCCTCACCCTTGCAAGGTAGATTCTTTCCTTAAGGTTTACTTTTAATCCAGTTTCTGGTTTGCAGCAAAATGTACAGAATCCCTTATTACATTGTTTCTATCACCCCTAAGTTTGTCTGCATGTCCGCTCTCAGGTCATTCTGCTCCTTAATCCTACTGGTGGTTTGTAAGATCTCCTGCTGCCCCTCCACCTCCTTGTGAAAGGGCCCTGTGGCACTCTCAAAGTGGTCCTGTTGATGCAGAATATGGAAGACAAGAAAACATAAACTGGCAGCTCCACTCAGATGTTTTTGAAGAACAGGAAATACAACAGATGTTCAGCAGACAAAACAGATATTTATAAGAAGTGTCACCCAAGGATACATAATTTTTTTTTGTTTGTGCAAAACCTTTGAAATATTATTTTAAGGTTGCCTCATGGGGTAGAAAATTATATTGTATGTCACATGAAACATTAAGTTTAGACAGGCTGTGGTGAGTTGGAGCAGACAGGGTCATTCCCAGAACCAGGGAGACAGCAGGTCACCTCAGTGAAGGGTGTGTGCATATGTGAGACAATAAGCAGGTGTATTAATAACTTAAGGATATAAAATTTGATGAAAGGAAGAGAGAAGAGTGTATATTCACATCTGAAAGGAATACTAAAAGAGTGATAAAGAATGGACTGGGCATAAAACTTCTCTCAGACTTGGGATTTTTTTCTGTGAATTCAAACTCTATATATAATGATCTACATATAATGAACTTTTGTTCATAAAATTGCATACATATCTGATTTTTTTTCCAGATGCTGTTAAAAATCCCACCAAGCTGTAAGAATTGAAACTTTCAAGTTCAGTTTGATGTCATCTGTTAAGAACAGGCTACTTTCATGATCTGATGAATAGGACTGTCTATGAAATCTCCCTGACATTTAGCAAAATATAATGAAGAACAATTAAGTCCAAAAGAAGTCTATAGCACATAGTGCTTTAAGTACAATTTTTAATACTGAAACATGGATATTATATTATCTTTTTTTTTTTTTTTTTTTTTTTTTCTTAAGAGCCAAAGTCCTGTAAGGCCACTGCTTATAAAACTTCAATAATTTTGTTTAATTGTTGTTGGTGATTAACTTGGAGAGTAAGTTTGGAAAAGTATTTTTAGTTACTTTAGACCTGGACAACAAGTAATTTTGTACCTACACATATACCCTGTTTCATTATAGGATTTTCAGATATTGTGAACTCTGCACATTGTTCCATTACAGTATCATCAGACAGTGTGTGTTTTGCTCTTTCTGTAGTCTGAAGTTAATGTTAATTGTGTAGACTTAAGTTCAGTGATTCCAGGTATAGGCAATAGGAATAAAGAGTTAATTTTAAATTCCTCACATCCCATTCTGGAAAAATGATTCTGAAAAATCCCTTTCAACATAAAAACTGAATCACTCTTTAAAAAGCACAGCAAAAGAAAAAACTCTGTGAGGCAAAGTCTTTTTCTTTGCTGAGATCGAATAATACTAGCTTGTGAATAACTGTTATTTCATACAATTTTTTTTGTGAGGATGTTAAAAAAAGGAAAGCGCTATCATAATAGGGAAAACCTGTGATAAATAATTGAATCTTACTAAGATATTCATTTTAATAACATTTGTTCTGACTGCCCATGAAAAGCATAATGACTTCCAATGGGCTAAGCCCTTTAAAACTTTCCTCAAGACCTGGGGTATAATTCAAACAGAATAAGTCTAGAATATTCTTTGATACTTAAAACTTATATAGTAACTTTTATCATAAGCCTGCTTGAAGTCAAAATTAGCTCTAAGATGATTTAGAGAAATGGATAATGCCTGTGCTTTCTCAAATTTGGTTAACACCCAAACATTCCCTGCACATTTAAAAATAATACCAGATTGGGGGCAGACAACATATATTTTATCATATTAGGAAATAGTGTAGTTCGCATAAAAATATGTGCTAAAATATGAACTCAACTAGTACATTATAGTTTTAAAAGGGAGTGCTGCTTTCCTTTAAGGAAAATTATAATTTCACTTTTTTTGAAAGAGAGACATTCACATAATCAGTACACTATGAATACAGGTTTTCCACTTTCCCAGTTTTTATTGATTATAAACAAACTAAATAATAACAATTTAAGTATCACCAGGCATTATCACCTAGTGGATTCCTTTTATTAAGAAGACACGATTAAAAAAGAGTAACAATTTTGAAACAGGTTTTTCATCTTGCCAGAAAGCCTAAGGAAATAATGCTAGAATCCAAATATATATAATTATGCAAGCATAAACTCTTTAATTTATCTCTGCTATTAACAGAAGATATAATGCCAGATCACTTGCCAAAATGTCAAAAATATTTAGTTAACTGAATATTTATCCCTGAAAGTATATGTGAGGGAAGTCCTTCAGTTTTCATTGGTTTATAGTTATGTGTTGGATTAATTGTAGGTAGTCACACTCAATGAGTCTTGAAGAAAAGATATTTCATATAGCAGTCACTTGAACATTTGATATACTGATGAAACAACACTGATAAAACAAGTCTGATGTTTCAATAGCTGGGTTGCTGAATGTGTTTCTACACTAGTAAACCAGGCGTATCAGCCTCATTTTCCCTGCTGTAGTTTTCCAGTGTAATTAATTTTTTCTGTTAGTTCTCTTCAAGAAGATTATTATATTTCTCTGTCAACTGTTATTTTTTGAAAATATAATTAGACCTAAACCTTTCTGAGAACATTTTATCAAGTTTGATCATTTAAATGACTGACATTGTCCTTTGCAAATTCATATGTTTTTATTAGATTAAAAGGCTTCCCATTAGAACTTTTCATTTAAATTTATATGAGATTTCTGTAATTCCATGCTTCACAATATTCTATTTCTTCTACAATATTATACAAACACTGTTGCTTTTTCATTATATTTAGTGTTACATTTCCCTCCTTTGGTGCTCTTATGCTAGAGGAGATGATAATTAAAACTACACAACTTTAGTTGTTTGGTTTTTTACAGAAAAATATACTTTTATGGGCACCAGAAAAATAATCACTAACAGCTTCACTAAACCTTTAAATGCAGCTCTAATGAGACAAAATCTATACTGAATTAGATGCTGGTTAACATGATGCAATTTTTTTCTTTAACTTGTAAAAGTTAGGATACCAAACAATACTGTAACCCTAACAGAAATAACAGCAGCAATTGGTTTTGTCTGTTTGTGTTTGTTTGGGGTTTCTGTTTGTTTGGTTTGTTTTGTTTTGATCAAAGACAAGAAAAGATTCAGATTTGAATACTAATCTGAATGTGTAAGGAAATTATTTGCTGGCTGCAGTACTATTCTGGTGAGACTGGTTATGGGAGAGACAAACATTAAGGGTTTGCTATGCAGAGAAGCCCACCCTTGGGCAAGGAAATCCACTCTTGAAACACTCTCTTGATCTCTGTTACAGGGAAATGAAACACCTGCATTGTACACATAACTGGATACCCTTTAACGTTTATTCTTCTGGTGGAAGCGTTCTGCTTGTTCTTTAAACTTGAAGTGGAGTAGTCAGCCACGGCCTCCCTGCTGTGCTCTTGGGAGAGGCAAGTCCCCTTTCTGAAACAGATTGCTGACTTCTGCCAAGTGTTAAAGTACTTTTCACGGATAACACTGAAATATGGCCTTGCACTTTGAGGGCAAAATTGCCAATCAGAAGGAACAAATGGGAGCTATTTAGATTATCTGAATTTCTTTTGGAAAATAAATGTTTATGATAGTTAAAGTACAGAGCCATAGGTTCCCAATTTCAATAGGTTCTTTTGAAAAATATGCTGCATCCTCCCCATTCCTGCAACTCCCCAAGAATTTTCTGCCTACAATGACAAGAAATAACCTTAAAAAAATAGATAAGTGGTATTCAGCTGTTTGAGCGGGATAGTCACTTCAAGAATCTGAAAATAGAAAGGGGGCCTTAACCCCCAAGAGTTGAACATGTTCAGACATCATATACCAGAACACAGGGAGGCAGTGATTTCCCAGTGGAAATCCTTCTGATATCAGATTGTCAGCTACGAACTTTCTAGAATTAAGTACTTATGGCCAGCTCTTTCTCCTGGGAGGCAGGCAAAGACTTCCCTGACATCTATGGATAGTCAATATATCTGTCACTGGGACAAGGCTGTGCCTTATCTTGCAGTCCCAGTGGCATAGCTTAGAACAGAAACATAAATCCAGGCTTCCTACAGCCAAGGTTAAAAAAAAGCCAGAAAGCAACAGTCTGAGGGAATGAATAATTTCATTATTCTATCTCCAAAATAAATAACTGCATATACAAAAAAACCCCCCACACAAAAAACACCCCCTCAAAAACCCCTACCCCACACCACCAAACCCCACAAGCCACAAAAGAATCTGATTTTTCATATCCCATACAAGAGCTTGACCCGCCAAGTGAAAAATCAATCATTTCTTTTTCTCTTTTCTATCCAACTGATTCAACGCATTATTCCCCAAGGGAATTGATGAGAAATCTTCCTAAGCGTAAGGGACACCAAGGGCTCTGAACCACTCAGCAAGATCTGTGTCTAGTCAAATCCATATGACAATTTATTGATGCTTACATAGGTGTCCCTGTAACTGTACCATAAATATAGATACTGTAGGGATATGAGGCATTTCCAATACAAGAGAGTATCTGAGTGTAGAATCTGTAGTTCAGTAGCTCTAGGCACTTTGATTAGACACATTAAGTCACAATTAGGCATTCAAATTTCCGTATGAATTTTTCTGGGAGGGTCAGAAATTTCAAATACATCTAGGAGGAAAAGAGGGTTTAATTGGTATTTAATTCAACTGTGCTGTGAGGTAACTTTTTTGAAAACTTCATCTGATCAAATTGGCCGACTGTGTGGACAGAGTAAGGTAGCCCCAGTTGCTTCTAAAGTGCTTGTGTAACTTACAAATGGGAAGCACACTTATTTCATATTTGGGCTACTATTTTGCAGCATAGTCAGTTTGCAAATAGACTTAAGGGATGCATCTCCCTTCAGGATTCACTGAAGGTAGCTAATATGCTCAGGGACACTGAGATGATTGTACTTGCCTGCTATCTTTCCCATATAGATAGTGACAGTTGAAAGAACAAAGTATGTCTTGTCAGTATCATCTGGGGGTATTTTTTGGCATGTGCAGTTCTCTGTGGAGATGTAAATGATGGCATAAGTTGCAAGGTTTATAGAGACATAAACTTTGTCTAAAAAGCAAAGCCAATATTAAAGTGGCAGGATGCAGTGAGGAGTGCAGCCCGCTCTGTGGGACAATCTGAGGACCTGAAGTAACAAAATAGTTCTGATAAGGTCTGACACAGTAACTACAGTCCTATACAGTAAAATCTCTGTCAGTACTGGCTGTTCAGCTGGAGGTACGGCTGAAATTTTCTGTTTTTCTCATCTTCTCCCTGTTCCAAGGGAAATGTTTATAAAAATGCTGCTTCCTCTTCAAACACATGAAATGAAAATTCTTGTCTCAAAGGTTTTGGTTTTTTTTTTAATCTCACTATTATATTACTCCAGGATGCTCTTCAGAGCATTTCTTTCTTCCCTTTAAGAATCTTTTTTGTTGTGCTTGCAGAGCAGAATCAGCTGCCAGGAAGTGAACTCTTTTTTTTTCACAATCATGAGCAGCAACAGCACACAAGTGGTGCTCTCTGGTGTCTTTTTGGCTACTGCTGCAGGAGTGAAGGCAAGGAGGAACAGGACATGACATGAATTCTGTATGCACTAACCAGGACCAGTATGCTGGCATGACATCTTAAGTAAATGCCTGTGCCCCATAGAGCTGCAGTGCTCTCTTGTGTGTACACAGCAGAGAGTTCTAGTCTGCCTAGAAGTGTATCTACAAAGTGGTCTTTTGCTTTGCCTTTTTTTCATTTCTACCCACCCCTACCTCTTAAAAACATACCTATCAATTACTATGTGTTGTTATGAAAACATATTTTCTATCTATATTTTACCTTATCAATTTACCTTTGTTATATCCATTACTTCCAATTAACTGAACATGACTTACACTTATCTGTTATAATTGTCCTTGTGGAATTATGTCACTGGTGAATCTGGGGCATGTTTCTTAATTTGCATGAAATTTTTCAAGTTAAAAGCTATTAAAAAACAGTCAAATCTCTCATTTACATTAAAATTCCTTAGATTATCTAGTTTCTCCATTTTGCTTTCTCATTCTTTTTTGCTGTTCCTACAGTAGTCCTGTTTTCCTTTTTCTTTCTGCTTTTCTTTTTTTTTTTCCTCATATTTATTCTCCTTTCTCTTTTTTTGGAAACATTTTATCTTCAGCCTTATTTTACAGTTTGCATAAAATTTCAACACACCAAAAAATTTAGTTGCTTCCTTACTTCTACTTTGTTTTTTGAACTTCACAGAACTAGCAATGCATCCAAAAAACGCCCATAAAATGCTTTAGAAAACAAAGTAATTTCAACATTTGAAATCGTACTAAGTCCAGTGGCTTTATCTGGAGAATGTAATATTTTTGAATCATGGAGCACTGCATACTTACTGAAATCCAGTATCCAGAACAACAGTTGCACTATCTCAAGATCTGGACAGTATTACTTTAAATTAGAAGTTATCAGTATTTTGACAAACATTGCAAAATCTGTGTCACATGCAAGAAGTGGTTTTCTTTTATCAGGTTCTCTGGAGCTTCCAAGTGCCAACACAGACTAAAACAACAAAGGGTGTGGAGACAGATAAACATTTACCTTATTGAGACTGAAGAGAAATGGAAACTTTTTATGGAAGAACTGTTCCATGTATTGTCCAAACTATATTGGCAGAAATTCAGAGAAGGTGATTTACAATGTTATGTGTGCTCTTGGGCAAATGAATGAGGCAGTTTTGCTGAGATGACCAGATAGCTGGAAGCATGGTATGGTAGCAACTGAAAAACAGCAGCCATAGAAGCCAGAAAATTTCCAGAAAATGTGATTTCAGAAGTAAATAAGGTTTCTGGAAAACACTCTCGCATGACAAATTATTACCCTGCTTGTCAAGTAACAACAGGGTTACCAAAGGGATTGAGTTAGATTTAGAAGTGGGATTCAAATAGAGTTAGGCATTTAAACTCTGAAAGTCTAATATCTTGTCCCCATAAGCAAGCAAAATACTCTAACAAGTTGCCTATTGATCTAAGCATTTCTGAAGAGCAGGTTTGTGCACGAGGGCAAACCTCTGGTGCCATACACACTCCAGAGACTTTAAGTTGATTTTAACTGGCTGTTTATATCCAAACCTGTGTCTACCTGCAGTGAAACATTTGAAGAATTCAGGCTGGTCCAGAAGTGTATGGGGGGTGACTTTTAGGCTGTCCAGGTGACTCAGGAGCACAGGCACTAGCAGGCTTCTAAGTTTCTTGACACTTCTAAAAATTCCTGCAATGCAATGCATTTTCTGTGATTCAAGCGTATTGATTTAGTTATTCCTTGTGAAGTGTTAAAGCCCGTTTTCCAGTTTGTCTTTGTCCTGATTACAACACACCTCTCTGTAAGCAAAGTAGAAAAGTAGTCTGCTAGTGTTGTGAGAAGCAGTCGCACACACTCATTGTGTGTGCTCATTTTTTGATCTCTTCCTTAAAACTCTTCACGACTCATGAGAATGTGTTTATAGCTGAATAGCCCTGAAATGTTATGTCGCTGATGCAGATTGACCTCCATAAATAGCATGTCCTCTATACCAAGATCCATTTTCTCCACTCTCTACTGCTCCTTTGAGATGATTTTTACTGTTGTTCCTAGCTCTGGGGATTTTTGTTGAGAGCCTGTTTGCAGAACACATACCACACATACCTTTCAAGGCTCTCTGACTCTTATTACTGATATTACTTTTAAAAATGATTTAGCGAAGGCTGCAGATGTGCTAAATGGTTTGTCAAAAAAGCATGGAATGCCTCTGGAGAGGGGCACCCACCTGCTGACTCATGAGTCAGTGCTTCTTTGGTTTTACAGTGCTGAATGTAAAATAAATAGCAGGTGATGAGAAATTTTGTACACTAAAATAAAACATAGAGAATGCACAGTTCATGACAGAAAAGTAAATCACTGCTGCACATTTTGTTATAAAACGTAACTCTACTGTTGTCTTTCTAAAAATGCTTCAAGTGAAAATGCAAAAACCTCCTGTTGCAAAGAATTTTAATTTCAGATCACTCTTGCAATCTTCCAGCCTGTCTGTTTTCTCCCCCAGAGAGCAGCACCTTTTTTAAGTACTAAGTCACAAATGGCAAGTGCCTGACCTGAAGTATTTGGCTGCTATTAAGTTTCTTCAAAAAAAAGAGAGAGGGAGAGGCATATTAAATATCACCATCATAAGCTGCTGTTTAGAAGGAAAGTGGCTAAACAAAATGCATTTAGCACAGACACAGTTCAGTGCCACAAACTGCACTTATGTGATGAGGTAAAGAAGGAAAAATAAAGGAGTGCTGTTTCATCCTCCCCTGGATTGTAGTTGTGCCCAGTAGTGGGTTTCTTAATGTTTCCATCACATCCCCCTATTTTTAGAAGTTAATAGCTCGACTATAACAATTTGCTTCAGGCTGAAGCTTGGCGTACAAGGTCTCAGTCAGGCAGCACATTTAGTGAAATAGAAGATTACCCATTTTAAAGCCATATTTTTTTTCTGTCATAAAATCTAAAAATATTCTCCTTTTCAGAAATTACTTTTGGCATCTGATTTATCTATAATGTAATCTGATATATTTTCTCACTGCATTCAACCAATGAAAAAACCCATAAAAAAAAAAAAGTTGCTTTTTTGCTTGTTTTTGTGTATCAATGTGAGCCTTGTGACCACTGTATTCACACTTTCCAGACTTAAAAAAAATCTGTAGCTATTTGAAATTCAAGGAGATATAGAAGGAATAGATTGTATGACATTTGCCTTCTGTGTGAATTTTTGCTTTGGGGAAAGCCAGGAGAAAAGATATAGGACTAGTTGAACTCTGAGTTTAATCTAATACTGCAGTACTTATTTTTTTATGTTTTTCTGAGACCTTGATTGCTTAGCTACTTCAGCAACACCAACCTAAAAGACACTTGCTAGAAAGACAAGGTGATTTGTCTGAACAAAACATGAAACTTACAGCACGATGCCTATAAGTCTCCTGTAAATTTATTCTTCTCTATTTTGAATTAGGCTAAGTATAGCAGAGTAGATGGATGAAATGAAAAGTTTTAGAGAGGAGGCAAACACCCAGACGTTTAGATGAATTAAGATTGCAGAAGTTATGCAGTGGTAGTTTGAAAAGCAGCATACTCACATTTTAATGATCTAAAATAATGCAAATAACATTAGGTATTTTGCATTTGTTTAAAAGTTGTTTATACTTTTTGGAGGTGCACATGTATTTGTTTTTATTGTGGCTAAGTGAAAATTAATTTAATTTCCCAAGTTATATTATTACCTTGTTTTATAACACTTCTGGGACTTTTATGGACTGAAAAGGTGTAGTAAAGCCCCTTTTCCCCCCACATCTCAGTTAATTTTACTCACTTAAAATTAAAATACTTTTTTTTTTTTTTTTGTTAAAGCACAGATGACACAGTGAAATACGTGAAAGTTCTGTGAAAATACTGAAAAAAGAAAAGATATCCTGTCTCTCTGAGTTTCAGGGGTGTCTCTGCAGCCCAATGTTCTGGTCACTGACCTGCTCTGAAATGGGACTATGACTCTGTTGAGCAGTCTTTCCATTTGACAAAGTATCATGACAATGTGCCTTTTCATGGTATCATCTACACCAATTCTTAAAATGCAGCTAGAAAACACAGTATCAGGAAGTTATAACGCTCAGTGCTTTAAAAATTACCTTGCACCTTTTCCATGCAATGGAATGCACTTTGTCGTCACAAGTTTCTATATCATCTCACTCCCTTATGTGGGAGATTTTACTTTAGCAACTTTCTCAATTTTTCCATTATTTTCCATTTTAGATGTGAATGACTCAGTGATAGGAACAGCCTTCATAGGAAGATGAGTCACCTTCAGGGTACATGTTTTTTTTTTCTTGACAGGTATGGCAGTACATTACAGGGTACTTAGAAATTAATGAATTTGTAAGACTGCTTGGTTGGGTGACTTTTCATACTCTCTCCAAAGCGGGAATCTTGGCTGATCTTCTCCCACTCTCAGTCCCCTACTAAACAGGGAAAGCCTACTCCTCAGATCCTCAAAGCAGCTCCATCAGGCTACTAACATGTAAGCATGTTGCTAGTGTGCTGGGCAGGTGCTCTAGATGTCTCTGATAGGCCTCCAGAATGTTATAATTATTGGTCCTTTGTTCAATGAGGACTGGGGAGTTTCTGTGCATTTCTTATGCATTATCACCTCTAGAATAAGCACAATATTTTTGGCAACAATTTCAAAAAACAGCTATTTTCAGTTTAATTACACAATGGAAAATTGGTGTTTGAACAGCAGTTGCCTTATGTGAAATATTGAGGAAAGGAGAGAAAAAAGCCTCAGGCAGTCTTTGGAATGGGAATGTTTATCAAACAGCTTTTAACAGACTGACCAGTAGGTTTGGTTGGGTTTTTTTCTTTCATGCTTCTGACATCTACAGCTTATCCAGTGTAGAATCAGCCTTGATACAAAGTCTGAAATTTATTTTTTTTTATTCAATCCCAAATTTTGTGAATGTCTGTGTTAGGTAAACTAGATTTGCAGAAGAATGATACATTCCTTCCTTCCTTCCTTCCTTCCTTCCTTCCTTCCTTCCTTCCTTCCTTCCTTCCTTCCTTC
>VXBU01018282.1:385046-404887 GCA_013400315.1 Bombycilla garrulus | reverse complement strand
TTCCTGCCTTCCTATCTTCTTCCCTACCTTCTTCCTTCCCTGCCATCCCTTTCTTTCCTTTGACTTCTCAAAACATCAACATTTATCCTTTGAACTTGTAAGTTATTACATATCATACTGAGTTTAAAGTAACCTTCACTTTAAATTCCACGGGTCTTGTTGGCTAAGTCAGTATTTCGACAGCATTATTACAGGTTTCTTTGTGCGAGTATTGTCAGGCCGACACTTAGCCCAGGTAAGTATATTGCAGTTCTACTTGGAGCTTAGTGGTGAATGTCACCTATTAGGCCTTTGCAAAATCCTCACAACTTCTCAGAAATTCCACTGTATGGAAAAATTGTCTATTGTTAAGCAGAGCTTTAATTAAAGCCATACTGTGTTTTCAATCCAATTTAAGAACAAATACAAAAAAAGGAAGATGTAAATTTTACAATGCCTGGCAATGTATCCAATTCTGAGCCGAACAAAGAAGCTTATATGCTGAAAATCTTGTAGGAATAAAGCAAGTAAGATAAATAAAAAGCTTCCAGTGCTTAATTCCAATCGTCTCCACAACAACTGGAGCTGCTGATAAGACACCTACTCAGAGTAATGATGCATAATGTGAAGAAGCAATAACCCAGACTGCATAAGTATGAAGGAATGCCATTCTTTTAAAGAAAAGTGTGGCAAATGTGAAGCTCTGTTAATGTTCTGAGCCATTTTGAAAGATATTTTTGTGAAGACAACAAATTGCAAAGGTTTATTTTTTCCAAGAGTGATAGAGAGAAGAAACGTAACTAATAGGAGAGTATCACACATTTGTCCATGTACTATCATGTAAATATTTATGTTCTGTCAGCTCATTATTAGTGGAGGTTCTAATAGGAATATAAATATTATAAAGTGTGTTTACAACAGATAAATCATAGGGGTGCTGAAGTAATTTGCAACATTAAAGCTCATTTTGGATAATTACAGAGTCCCAGAAGATTGTATTTATGTATTACAAAGGAAGGGGATGTTCAGAGGAAAACTGTTCTGGGCTGCTGACATTCTGAAGAGGCTGATCCTGCCTTGAAGTTAGGAACATATGCAAACACTAATGAAGGATTTTGTGAATAGAAGAAGGGTAAGAATCAGCATAGTTGCAATTGCAAGGCTAACCTTATTCATTTAAATTTTATGCAGATGAATTACTCTAACTATTGAAGTACTGTAAGAAAAGATTAGTTAAGATTAAGCTGGCAATAAAGATACTAATGTTTTATTACACACAGAGTTCTATTTTGCATTTTTTGTGGGGTAAATTAGATCACAATGCTGTTTATCCTTGTTTTATGAAGGCTATTTTCATGTCCTTATTGAAGCTTATTCTTGCTCTTGCCAACCCTCTCCTCTGGATCCCCATACCCATTTTACCCTGGCAAACTAAATGCAAAGAGCATTTTCTTCTTCATGTCTTAAATAGAGTTAAGAACAAAAGAAAGCAACCAATTCTCTTCTCCATTCCAAAAAAAAAGACTAAGTAGAAGAGACTTTGGAAGGTCATATTATAATGAAATTAAAATTTAGCTCTCTGAGTTTAGCAGCAAATAAATGTAGTTCAGCTCTTTTCCATGAATGTTTTATTAATAAAATTAATTTAAAGTGAAACATACATTATTGCATTCTTTGACAGGGTAGTCAAGGTCTATCTGGTAGATGATTGCTCAAATGAACCTCTATGAGAAGGAACAAAATTATTTTCTGAACAACAATAAAAGAGCTTAAAATTAGAGTGAAATCTATCTATCTCAAGCTTTTTTCTTCATCATTGTAAAAGCTATCAAAGCCTTTGTTGCTTGTAGGTTTGTATTTTTATTTTCTAAACCTGTTATTGGGCCTTGATTGCTATTAGAGGACAATGTTACACCTAAAGAACTGGATATCATACCTTTTGGTCCTTTTCTCCCCTCCCCAAAACGTGGTCAGAATGGTGTGTTTTGTTTTGGTTTGTTTTGTTTTATTTTTCATAATAGATAGATAAATAAATGCAGAAATAAAGCATACTAAATACAATAATTGGCAGCTAATTGGTTCTGTCAGGGCAAGATATCAGGGTAACAGCTCTCCAAAGCAGGAGTTACATAGCTTATGATTTTCTTCATGCAGAGCTTTCCTTTAGGCAGAGACAACATAGCAGCATTTGTCCTAAAGCCCAGTATGTTAGAGATAGACAAGACAGCTGTCTTCACATAAACTCATTGTCCTGCCCAGTCTGGCTCTCTCAAGTCCTTGCTACAAACCACCCAGTTTTCCTCTTGATACAGCTGAGAACTTCGCCTGCTAAGGCTTGCATCTCTGTCTTGCTCAGTGAGGTAAAGAACAAAGTTGCCATGCAAAACAAAACTGTGAGTTACTGCTGGGAAGCCCACAGTCCACTAGGCTGCCTCCAGTGATCTCTCTTCCCAAACGCAGTCTCATTTTCTTCATGTGCTCCTTTTTGACTTGCCAATGCCAATGTTCATATTTTCTCTCATGACAGTAGGATATGCTAAATGTCCTGCTGTGGGATAGGCCTGGAGAAAGAAGTTCAGATAGTGAGAAACTGAATAGTACTTGACTTGTTAACTAGATTCAAGAATATTATAAGTACTTTCTATTTCTGGTACTCTATCTTCTGTGTGATTCAAAGAATTAATTTAGATAGCATTTAACCAGATGGAAGTTGAAATTTATTTCTGAGAATAGAGTAGGTTTAATAGATTTTTCCATTGTTATTTTTGTATAACCTTTTTATCAGTCTCTTTCATTTCAGCTGTCATCTCCTTTCCTGTGTTCTGTCTTCATCTTCAGGTTTTTCAGTGTACTTTGCCATCATACCAGTTTCAAAATTTAACCCTTTAACCCTTACCATTGTTTAGCCAATGTGATATTTTTATACTAACGCTTTGCCTGCTAATACTTATATACTGATATTTTTGTATGTTCAACTAATGAACACTTAGTAGAGTATAATCATACGAAAGCATTGAAAATCTGTTACAAGAAATGGAGAGAGAAGGAAATTCAGTTTCTTCCCTTTTTCACTGTACTGAGAGCTGTTAGACACCTAATCTTCTCAAGCAGTAGTTCTATGCCTTTAAGAGGATTCTATTAATAGTAGTTTAATTATTCATTATACACTCTTTTTACAAATGTTCAAAGTTTTTGTCACTTGGTTTTTAAAAATATAATGTAATGTTTTAATTTCTTTAATTGTCATGGCTTGTTTTGGTTTTGCCCATACTTTCATGAAAACTTTCTTCAAAAAGGACACAAGGAGATGTCTGTAGGAGAAGCAGATAGATCCCCTGCTGGTGTAGTGACTCAAGCCACTGGGAGACTAGCACGAACTAGCTGTACAGAGTCTATGGTTTGATTACTGTCACTACCAGTCAGATCATTAATCACAATAGTGGTAGTGACAGCAAAGTTCTTGACCTCATCATGAAAGGCAGGGAGGACATCCACTGGAGCATTTCATCCTCCAGGCATAAGAAAACTGTAGGGAGGATGACTTGGCTATATAGTGTGTTTTCTTATATCCATTAATTCTGTTTATAATCTTTGCAGAAATGTGATAGCTACAGGAAGGCAAGATTTGGCGTTTCATCTCTTGGAGAAACAACTTTTGTTTCTGATGACATGAAATACATGTTCATTTTCTCAAAATTCTGCATCCCTGAGGGTGTAGTAGCTTGGCATTGGAAACTGGAAATGTGAGAAAGTTTCTGCGAGTGTCTATAACAACAGTGAATGTGACTCTCTTTTGTTATATGGAGGTTGGCTGCATGGAAAATTGCTCTATGCCCCCTTTTGAACACCAAAGTATATATACATGTTACAGAATAGTTACTCTCTAGTGGCTGTGAAGTATTTACAATCTCTTGCTCCCAAAGGATTTAAACCTGAAAACCCAGAGAGACTTATTCTAAAAATGGAAGATTACAAGGCAGAAAATATCCAGTTTCTGATGACACAGACAGCATTGCAACCCACCTCACTGTCCATGAAACGTGTGGTATTTTTTCTTGGTGCCATTTTGCTGAGAACCTCTGCTTTTTGTTGTGCTTTCTTATTTTCTCATGGAAACTTCCCTTATTTTCCCAGTTATCTGACAACAACCATTTCAGAGAAATGATCTTGATCAACCTTGACTATTAAAGACAATTTCATACACATTTTCCTATAATATTATTTGCAAAAACTATTAATTTTTTCAACAGAGGATATAAAAGTATGTTTTAAGTATTTTTTTTCAATATAAGAAAAGTGAAGTTGCAAAGAATTTCTGTTCTGAGACTGGGAAAATGGTTAGAAATGTTTTTATCTTCAATGAAAAGCTTCAAAGACATGATCAAATATAGTAACGTAGTACTTGTAAGTCGTGAAGAATTGCAAAGTATCTATGTAAATAAATACTCAAAAGGAAGGGTAGTTAACATGGGTGTGTCAATGAGGTCTCCTTATTGCTTCATTTTTTTTCTATTCTTCACCTACCACACAAAGTCAGCAATGCAATATCATTGGATGATTAACTGGAAACACACACTTTCCAAGACCATAGTGAACCCTTCATTGGGCTGTTTACTGCAATTATCTAATTTATATACTACACTGAGAGCTAATGGGTACTTAAATGGTTTTAAAAGCAGTTTCCAAAATGAAATTTTATCAGAAATAACCATAATAAAACTCTAGTCAGGAAACCTCCCTCTGCACAAAGAAGTGTGCCTCATTTGAATGGCAATATGTGAAGTGAAAAGCAACTCAGATTCATAAACACAGGACTGTGGATCAGGCATTGGTCATGAATTCCAGTTGTAGCAGAGACCTTGAGAATATTAGCCAAAGGCAATGCGTATAATAGCATTCCTATTTTTTATTTACACAATTGATGCTAAATTATGACTAGAAGTAATTAGTCAAGTGCTCATTGAGGTGTACCAACTAAACTGTTTGGTATTTCAAATGAAGTATTTCAAGTACAGCATTTTAAATGCTAACTCCAGGCAGTGCCATGAAAATGGGCATGAAGCTGTGAGACATAATTTTCATTGTGTATACTTAAAACATCAATATTGCACTTCATAGCTTACAATTCAATCTTCTGTGTTTCCTGTCTTTGCAGGAAGAAGCACTAAAAATAGGTTTTTTTACTTCTTGTTTCATCTATATAATTTATACTTATATCTCCAATTGTTGAAAGTTCCCCAGGAAATAGTCACTTCATGTTAGATTTGTTTGGACTCTTGCTTAAAGTCTAAATCTCATCCTTTTGTTTTACGTCTGCACCTAAAATGTTGGCTTACCTTGACCAGTAGGATTCTCATTTCTCCAGCTCTGTGAAATTCCATTTTGTATCTTCATATTTCAGGAAATTAGGATTTTCTTCTTTAATTGGGCTTTGCTTGTCTTTGGCCTGTAATTGGATATTCAGCTAGTGCTTTATTTATCACTTTTCTTTCTGATCCTTCGCTTTCACTCTTTTTTTTAAATTACTTTTATCATATATTTTCACACAAGCAGTTTGCAACATTAACATATGATCATGTAAAATTGTTTGAGAAATGCCAGGACTCATACAAGTGGGCCACAGTTAAATCTCAGCTAGTGTCAAGTGTTAGCACTGGGCAAACTTCTCATATAATTCACTAAAACACCTCAGTCTTAACCTCTGTCCCATCCACTTAAGTGATGTGGGCTTTACATTAGAAAGGGTTTGTAAAGTGTACAGAAGTGACAAGCAGTTATTTATTTTGCTCTCTCTCTTAATATACAGAGAAGGCAACATGCCAGACTTTGAAATCAAGCCAAATGAAAAAATTCCAACAACAGTAATAGTAATAGCTTTTGAAAGAAACATACACCCTGTTTATCAACCTGGAGGAGCCATAGATTAATTCATATTTTAGGGTCAATAGTCGACTGTAGTCACCTGTAGTTTGGGAGTTTTGTCAGCAGTTTGAATTAATATTTTGGGAAAATTTAAGGAAAATCCATCAACATACCCTCATAAATTTTATGTACAAAAGTAAAAGGAATGTAAAAAAGTACAGTGAATATAAATCCCTGAAATTTTCAAACTTAGCATCTATTCCAATAAAATTTACTGGTGAATTAATTTCATGCATTAATACAAAATTAATGAAAATGTAAATGTTTGTTAGGCTGGAAACACTACATGAGCTTTCTTGTCGCTTGTTTCCAGTATGTTTTCAGGTGCATGTAGAGATATGGGGGATTATGGAGAAGGCATATTGCTGTTGAGTGTTAAAAAGCACCCAAAAATGCTGAATGTAAATGGAGAAAAAAATAGTAAATTGAATTATGACTTAACTTCTAGGGCATAAATCTTTCTTTTATGCATTCAACAATTTTGTGATGATAATGTGGAGTTTGTGCTCCATGCTAAGTAGACTACCTGAACAATCATATTCCATAAAGTATTGCTTTGTTTTGTACGTGAAATCCTCCAAGGCAACCTACTTTAGACATGGAGCTTTCCTAGCTATTATCCTCCAACAATTTAGGAATAGGTAACTAGACTGACATTTTGTTTAATTATCCCTATTAAAATGCAAGCTTGTGGTATATTATCATAGTAAATTCTAGCAATAAATGAAATGTGCTAGTGTTCCCACAAAGAAAAACCTTTCTTTTTGGGTGACAGTTTATATTATAAACATAAAAGCCTACGTCATTTAGGGCTGTAATAATAATAATAATGACAATATGAATTATATGATTATCATCTTATTAAAATTTTACTTGCCCATACCTGGAAAGGGTATGAATTAGCATAGCCTAAAGTGTTATTTGCATCCTTGTTTCCAGTGAGAATTTAGAATGCTAGGTTAAAGCTCTATCATTTTTCAAGTTAAGCCACTCGTAGCTGCCAGAAGCAGATTGGTCTACATTTTTCTATGGATCCTATTGGGCTTCTATCTGATCTGAAGTTTACCAATATGGATTGTGTTTTACAACATGGCCTTTTCCAAACACCTTAAAAACTTCAAGAGACTCATCAGCTCCTGCATTCATTTTGCCATCTCAGTCCAGGGTTTTGCTTGGTTTTGCACGTGTTCATTTATAGGTAAAGTACTGCAAGATGAAATCTAGGAGCAGCATAATTTGTGAAAGTTCTTAACTGTTTTTAGGAAATAAATATTGTAAAACTGACATTATTCCTGAGGACTTCCCTCCTAAATTTTTTTCTTACAAAGAGTTGTATCTAAAATTATGAATTTCTAGTGGATATAACTTTTTTACTTCGGCCTGAAGTGGCTTTGTTCTGGAAGAATGCACCTGGACATTCTTTTTAAACACTGCTATACAAAGAGTGATTGCCTCTCTCATTTATTCAACAGCCCCACAGGTATCCAAGACACTCTTCTAAGTGTAGGTAATCAAGTCCTGGCCCTTCCCTGGCTAGGAGAGTCAGAGGAGGTCTGTTCTGGCTACTTTTATCACTGATAAAAGGATGCTTTTTTGGCAAGATTCTTCTGATATCCTGCTTTTAAAGTTCCACTTTGCATAGAAAAATTAAGGATTAACAGGGCTAGAGCAAGCGAGGGGGAGCCACTGTATGGCACCACAAGTAGGATTAGTTTGTTTAGACAGGAGAAACTCTAGTTTCTCCTCCAAATAATAGTTCATCATGTGGTTAGGTCTTTTGGAGCTTTTTTTATCTTCAGGTTCCATAATAAACAACATGTTCCAAAAGCTTTAGCCTTTATGTAATATCTATTGCTCTAGATTAAAAGAACAAAAAAGACAGGATTTAAGGTATGAACCTTAGGTAGGCAAACATAAAAACTGACTGGCTTAAGACGGTTTCTGATGGATTTTTTTACTTATATTTCAGAAAATACATAGATTTTGCAAAAAAAATACATTGCCCGCATTTTAATGCATAACTTTTCTTGCCAGTCATCAGTGTTGGTTGGATTTGGGTTATAACTTTTAGAATGAAAATCTTGATATTCTGCACTTTTAGTAACCAGTTCTCATTCTCTGCACAATTTCTTTAATTTACATTGATTTTAAAACTGAATCAGATACGACCTCTTCCCCCACACCTGGGCACACAAAATCTCATGGTGTATTTCCTTCTACCTGTCAGGCAGATTATGCAACTTTTGTATTCTTTCCAAGCAGCTTCTCTTACTTCTTTCCCTATTCCATCACATCACATCCTGTCCTGTCTCATCCCATAAGTTTTTTTGGTTCTATTTTTTAGAGAAACACAAAAGTGTCTTTCTTTAATTTTTTTTTTAGTTTGACTTTTAGTCAATTTTCAATATATATTCTATGTTCACTAATTAGTATTTTCTACATTCTCTAATTTGTAAGTATGCATAATGGATGCCTTTTCAGCAAGGGTGAATATATCCAGGTATTTAATAATATAGTCTAAAAAAGAGAATCCACCATGGGCAAATTTCCAAACTCTCATTTCCCTCTGTCTTAATTCCAGTACAAGAAGTTATGAATCTTATTTCCTTACAGCAGATGAGTGATGCTTGAAGGATCAAAAACTTGCTATGAGTAAATAAGCAAATTTATTTTTTAAAACATCTCTATTTGTTTTGTCCTGCTGATTAGCATTCACATTTTAAAATTTAATAATTTAAAAGAATCCCCTGTCACAGATACAGGAAGTGGACATATATTTTAAAAGAAATGCTTAAGTTTTTATATACCCAGCATGAAAACTGCAGTAAAATAAAAAGTTTTCCTTATAGCATACTCCTTTTGGTTGGGTAAAAGGATACTTTTTTATACTTTATTTTGAGGGATCAGCAAAAATAAAGTAATGCTAAAACAAATCAGCACACTTCTCCATCTCTATTTCTATATCTTTTCAACTTTAAAGATGAAGGAAGCTGGTAGTGTCACTATACTATCTACTTTGCAAAACCTGTATGGTGACATGCAAGGAAGTAGGCAGCCAAAGATACAGAAAAAGATTGGGAAATTACTTTCTGTATTGAACTATGCTATGCAGTGAACACTGATTTTCTGCTATATCCTGCAGCTATCTTGTCATAATAATTTTTTTTGTAAGTTCTTTCCTTTTGTTTCTAGATTTTTGAAGACTTAGCAGGCTGCCTGAAAGAAATAAACGGGAAGTCTGAAAATTTTTTGGTGCAGTATGAATACCGATTAATTTTCTGATGTATTTTTAGTCATGTTCCATTAAATATGTAAAATGATGAGTCGCTAGTATTGGTGAGAGTGGGAAGTGGAATATAATTAATAGATGAAAGAATGCCCCTTCAAAATGTAGCTGCTATAAGTACACTTCGCTGATCATGAAATTTCTAATTCCAGCCCTCATATCTATATTTTAGATTGACTATGCCCCAGGGCCTCAGAAGTGAGCTCCATTTACTGAAAAGTCATGGGAAGTCATGTTTATTGTCTCAGCAGGTAGCTACACTTTAGACTTAATACTAAAAACCAAGAGAAAATAGAGGCCAGTTGATGTTATTTGGTGCACGCTGAAACTTCCTGACTGATGTGCACGGCAGAAAAGAAAAAGAATAAAAAAGGTAAAAGAAAAAATAATAGCATATGCATCAGGTTCTATCGAGCTTCAAATATCTCTGTTTTAAATGTGTCAACCTAAATCCTTCAGTGTTCACAAATACAATTGCAAGTGAGAACAGTGAAAGCAATTTCTGCTGTGGTAGGAAATGTGACCAATTTAGCACACAAGAAGCTCTGAGCTTTTGTGTAGGTTGTAAGCATTTCAGCAATATCCCTCAGACTCCTATCAGTTCTCTAACCATACAAGTGGAAGGATTTGTGTGTTAAAATCGACTACAGTAATGAAACTTTTGTTTATTCAGTTTCAGACGGGATACTTATCTCTCTGAGGTTGCAAAGCAAAACATTATGCTAACATATTTCATGTATTCAGGCAGCAGCGAGGCAGCCCCAGACAGTCTGCTCTCTTCTTGTCACAGAGTGTTCTTGGTGCCTAGTAACATTGTGATGAAGGGCTGCTCTGTGTCTGTGTAGCCGTGTTTATTGCCATATGGTGGTTCCCAAATTACACTGCACTCCAATGTGTCAGGATCAGCCAGAATGTCCTGGCTGGCTCCCAGCATCGAGCACTTGCTGACAGGGCTGGTGCAATGCATGGTGGAATGTGGTTGGTGATGCTGCATTTTCACCAAGCTGCCTTTCCTGCCAGCTATTATTTTCTACAGTTACAGAAGGACTTCTCTAGTTTACCTTTAATATTAATTATTATATATCCCTAAAACACATCACCCATGCTTCTGCTAATTATACTTCCCTGGGGTATAATATTAGCTAATTAATCCATTAACTAATTAATCCAAATCCTTAAAAAGTTCATTTGAGGTGTCCCATTAAGAGTGTCAGTCATATTAGTTACTCTAACCCTAGGACTCCCAGACCTGTTGCTAGTATTTTTGGAAGAAATAGCATATTTAATTTTTTGAACATAAGCCTCACAATATTGAGTGGACTGAACCAGGAAAATCTGCTGAGTTTGGACCGGCACTCCAAATGATGTTCGTGTTTGCTATGGTTCTTAACCTCCTGACCTAAAATACACAATGAGCAGCACCACAGTTTTTCTGATAATTTCATAAACTTTAATGAATCTTTTTTGACATAACTAAATTGCTATATCTTTTTCTAAACAGGTGTAATCCAATCCTGAGGTGATCTAACAATTTCTATCGGCCCTGCCAAACAGTCCAGTATGTCAATGTATTCATACTATATCTGCTACATAACAGTATCTAAGAAAGTTCTAATAAACTTGCTTATCTTATATACTTTAGGATAAGCACAAGTAAAATACAAGTATATATAAGATATATATTTATATCTTGCTTATCTTATATACTAGAAAGTTGTAAGTTTCTTAATAGGTTAACCCGATTTCTTGTAAAAATGAGTTTACATTAGTTCTTTGATAGATAAAGTAGATGGATAAAGTATAGTGCAATCAGTGATGGTGACATAACCTCTGTTATGGCACATATCTGTGCTCATAATAAACATTAAATCTGTGAGAGTAAGGGATGTCTGTTGTAAAAAGAGTCATTTGCATTTTGAAATTATTGAATTGTACACAGAAAACCATAATTGCATCTCTTCATATCCTATTATATACTGTTATCCCACAGTGGATTAGCTCTAATATAATTCACAAAGTGTTTCCAGAATTGAAACATACTAGAAAAATCTGAAAGCTTGTATTAGGTCTTGAATTCATGGGGGAATCTTAGTCTGCTATTATACCTAGCACTTCATAAGCTTTTGCTTCTTAAGACTAGAACTGCAAATCATTTTGTGAAACAGAAAGATGTCAAGATTTTATAGATGATGAAATTTATTTAATAGTGTTCATGAAATATCTTTATGTGTTAACTAGATCTTTATGAATAACCGATTTTTATCTGAACGTAAGAGTCCAGACAAAAACGTAAGAAAATCTTCTTTGTTCTTTGTAGCATTAAAAATCTGAAAAAAGTCACTCTAACAGGGGATTTCTGTTGGCTTAAGTCGATTTCATTTTTCTTGGAATTGTCTTTTTATTTAAAAAGATATACTCAGCAACATTTCTAGATGAATAATTATAAGAAAAAAATAGTGAAAAATGTGATGGAATACAATGATTTTTCTTTGCATACAGGTTTTCTTACATTTTCAAGAGTAAAAGTGTTAGTCAAATAAAACTTAAATTCATTAAAGATTTCTAAGTTCTTCCTGGATACAACTCTGTTCAAACAAAATATCCCCACAAATACATGTTGTTATAAAATACTTGTGATTACGACCAAATCTACTTATTTATTAAGTCCTATTCATAAAATTAAGCCTTCAGTTTCAGAAAGCTTTTCACTAGATGAAATGCACAACTTCTTTTCAGTAGAATCAATGAAAGACTGTGAAAAGTCTGCAGTGTTTTGTCTGCAGTGATTTTTTTCAACAATAAGCTGTCATGGACATTACTCAACAAATCATCTGCTTTGCTTTTATTTTCTCTAGCTCTGTGCATCCTCTTGAAACTGACTTTGACACAAACAGCTTTTTCCATCCTTAGGATCCCTTATAACCTTCCTTTGGTCCTAATCCATTACATGTAAGTGTTAGAGATAATGGGTATTTTTTCCAAAACATATTTAAAAGGAAGACTTCTAGGCAGTTGTGATATGGTGCAGCTCTGACCTTCGGTCAGGCTGCTGGGAAAAGAGCTGATTCCTGGTTTCTCTTTGCACAGGAGAAGTGCTAAACCTAAGTCTTTGCACGAGTTTTTGCTCCTGACACGGACGTCACTGATCCTGGTCCTGACCCGATGACTTGAACTCCTGCCCTCACCCTGAATTCATCTCATCACCATGGACTTGCCTGAGCTCCCATATTTTGGCTAAACTGCTCTGCTCACCTCATTCAGGGTCCGTGTGCTTTGCCAGCCAGGTCCCTGCCCTGCCATCCTTGCTGCAGGTCCCAGCTCCTTGCCCTCCATCCGTGGCAGAGCACAGCCCCACTCCTGTCTCTCCCTGAGAGTGGGTCTCACTTTACAAGACCCTACTTCAGTATTGCTGCTCTATCAATTAACATGACTGTATCATAAGACATACACTTTGAAAAAATAAATAGCAATAAAGAAAATTACAAAGAAATTTCTTATTAGGAGTGGAGCAGCAAAGAGAGTTCCAGACAGCTACTTTGGTATGTTCAAATGGCTAAAACCCTCCTGTGGTCAAGACTTCCTTTGCAGGAGTGAGAAATGGTTGCTGTAAAGAGCCTATAGGTTACAACCCTCACAGATTCATGTTGCTAAGGGGAATTGAAATACTGGCGGAAAATTACTTGGCATAATGAAAACATCACTTGATTATCATTCATTCAGTAATATTATTTTCATTAAGTAAATGGAAATTTCAAGAGCTTTCATGCCTCAGTCTCTCAGAAAATAACACTGAAAAGCTGACCCTCAGCATGAATATGAGCTAATAAAAGCTTTCCCAAATTGGAGGTAGCCAGTGGTGCCTACCAAGGTGATGTTTGTCACTGTTTGAATCGACCTTTCTGTGAAGCTTGAAAACCAATTCACATATAATTGCAAAAGCTGCCTTTTGGTAATATCCTATTTTATTGACAAAAGGGGATGAGGTCAACTCATTTTCATAACAATCTTCTTGAAGAAATCCTTAAGCACTCTATCATTTATAGTTGTTTTGCAATACAGCCTAGAAAAGTATTACTGAGCTTACAACAGGCAATAAGAAGGGGGAAACAACAAGTTTTGTATTAGTTTTGATGTGTTTTTTTTTAATAACTCTTTTAAGAAGCTGCCTAAAAGCCTAACATTAATAAACAAAAAAAAGATATGCAACAAAATTTTATCTTTGTTCATTGATCTAGTCTAGTTTTGAAATATTGCTTCCTTTAAAATCAAATAATTCTTGAATCCTTTCACAAATGCAACATATGGAAAAAGACAGAAAAATATACAATGCAAAGGAAGGAAGCTGTTTTCAAAATTAGACATATTTGAAAGATTCTTCTTTTTTGTAGCAATAGTTACAAATATCAGCAGTGGCTAGTGACAATAGGTGATAAGTGGTTGTCAGGAGATCCGGTTCTGGTTTTGGTTCACTACTTACAAATATGGTTTCAATGAATTTTTTATTTTATTTGATTTTGGATTACCCTAGTTTGAGTCATAGTTTTCACTGGTTAGTTATGCTTGTGAATGAATAATTTTCTTGGAAAAATTGCTGCTTATCAATCTAAACTGTTCACTACAAGTTATTAGTAATTTTCTCCCTCAGTTGCATGGGTGGCTACCTATGTCAGATAACAATGCTTTTGGTCCTTGTTGGAATGCAACAAGCTTTCTGAACTAATGCGCATGAAAACAGAACCCCACAGTTTTGATTCTTGTTATTGAGGTTGGTTACAGCAGATTTTTCTCTGAGCATGACAGATAAAGCTAATATAAAGACATAGGACACTTCAGGATATTTGAAATATTTTGGTGACTTCCCTTAGCTCAACACAGGCCATCCTTTTTTATGGATCCCATATTTAGAAAATACCTGATGAGATTTATGAAGAGATTTATCAGTGATTGTATAATTCACTCTATTTTCTTTTGTCATATTCAAATTCACAGCAAGAGTATTTCTAAAATGAAAGCTGAACTAGATGTGTGTTTTCTTCACCTGTTTTATTCTGTAGCTGAACTGAAAAAACATACTCTTTAGGAAGCTGCTGTGTGATTTCTCCCCCTTATAAACAGTAAATGACTGTTGTGTAGCAGCCGAAAAAGGGCATGGGTTGAATATTCTGCTCTTAATGCCATGCTGTCACCGGCTAAACTCTATTAGCAGCATAAATGTGTAGAGTCTCCTTTGTCTCTTATCAAATGTGTTAGTGCTAGGTCTCTTCTTTAGGCTTTTAGAGAACATCTCACTGTGCCGTTAAGTATTCCAAGTTAAATATAACATAAGCCACCAATTCTGCCCGTACTTTGTTGTGTTCAGGCAATCGACAGAAGAACCAGATGCATCCTTGGTCCTTAGGGCCTTCCAGGATATTGGGCTCTCTTGAAATCTTGTGGTGGAATCACTTAAATCCACAACTTGTGTTTTCTACTACTGCTGCTCATTGTTTACTTTTTCCTCCTTTTCTTATATAGGAGCCTTTCCCTTTCCTTTCCCCTTCCTTTCCCTTTCTCTTTCCTCAGTTTTTGAAAGCACAGTACCTATTTTCATATACTCTCTTGCAGATTTGTGCCTGCACAAATCTTGTCCACATTTTTGCGTTTTGAATTTTGAATAAAATCTTACCCTCTTCAGTGCTTCCAAGAACAAGCACAGCAACTACAAGCAAAATGCAGTGTCAAAGTGTTGTTATTTTGCAAACACGATTTGCAAGTTTTCTTTTGCTGTATGTCCCTGGTCCGGTGTAACTCCCTCAATAAACGGGTCATGAGAACTCCAAGGACAGTGCTGCAGAAAAGGAAACTGGCTCTTCTCCAAAGTTGAAAAGTGCTTTATTCTTGCTGAGGATCTAGGCATCTATTTTTAATTACCAGTTTTGTGATTACTCCTTCAATAATGCTACTACCAAAGAGAGTTATTTCATTAAAAGAATGTGAGCCAATTCAGCTATTTAAAAAATAACCAACACCCACAAAAATGTTTGTTTTAATTAACTATAAAGGGCAAAACTCAGAAAACAAGTAAATATTAATAAAAGATGGCAGTTTTGAAAAGGGCAAAAAGGAGATGAATACATGTGTACTATTGTATAGGGAGAAGCACTTTAAATAGAACTGTTTGCAGAGTCAGACACAACAGAATATCCATTCTTGAAACTTGTTCTTAGTAAATCTATCTAATCTATTTATTTATCCTCAGATCATGCACATTTAGAACTGAGTTCTGCCAGCTGAGTTAATAATTCTTATCTGAAAGTAATTACGTTGGTCCATAAGTTTTCACCACTGTGTTGTTCCACCTCATATCAAACTGCGTGACATCTCATCACATTAGCATAAAATGCATTGTGGTGGTGCACAGCATGGTGCAGTGGCAGACTAGAAATGCTGCAGCATTCCTAGTGGTAGTGAACGAGGAAGTGTCACTGGTATTTAGGAACTTGAGCCTACTGCAGTTTGATTACTCACTAGAGGATTCCGGTTTTTCTTCTTTCCTTTATATTTGACGGGCTTGAACTGGATATTAACTTTTACGGCCCAGATTTGGTGCTCAGGAGAAGCACTGTTAGAACTCCAAAAGACTTCAAACCTACCTTTTAGTTACAAAAATGTGTCAGTTTTGAATTTATTGACCATCTGTCAGACTTCACTCACTATGAGCTAGCTGTCATTGTTTGTTATTTGATGCACTTCTATAATGACTCACTGCAGGGAGCTACCAGCATCTCCATCACAGCAATTAATGAGGTCACTGTCTATCTGCAAACATATCAGCCTATAATTATTTTTAGTTGCTATTAGCTAGTGTGCCAGATCAAATGAAAATAATTTGTCTATAAATAATATTTGGCACTATTAATAATATTTACCTGTTGTGGAGATATTTGGCTGATTGTTTCTATTAGCATTTTTCTTTAATTTTATATGAGATACCTCTTAATCTGTCCCCATTTAAAATCATGAGCAGTAAAAGCAACTGCCACAACCAAGTTCCAGTCCTCCATTCTATTTCCCTGTCTCAAAATATCTACTGTATTTCGTATGCACATTTGGTATGAATATTTCTTTTGTGCTTATGTTATTTTTTAAAATAAAAATAAGCTTGAAATTCTTTCATTATTACTACGGCTACTGTTGTAGTTATAAGATAATGGTCCTAGCCACAGTTCAGAGCAGGAATACAGCAAGCCAGCACATATGGCAGGTTTTCATGTCTTGAAAATTATGATGAAATTTCCCTGATATTGTTTTTAGAACAGTAGTCCTCAGGAACCCCATGAATATTTCCACTCCATTGTGCAATGGATTTAATAGTGTACAAGAAGGTAAAATTCCCATCCTGAGGAGTTTTAAATCAAAAGAGGCAAGCTTGATTGCGTATGGGACTGAAAAGAAGGATAAATGTTTCAGCAGAATTGAAGAAGGATTTTTCCTGTCATTCAAGTATCATAGTAAGAGGAACCTACTTCAGGGCTTATCGTCAGAATATTATTTCAGACTGTGCAAAATGTCCCTTCTGAACTTATAGATTTATTTTGGGTCCCTTTTTTGTGGAAGCTAAAGCAAAAATGATCGAGATTAAGAAAGGAGAAACAACAGTATGGGTTCCTGTGTTTTTCACTACCTATTGCACTTTTCTTATGGTGACACATCAAGGACGGAACTTATCCAACACGCAGTAACTGTCAGGTTCAACTCTTTTCTATTCCAAAGTGATTTAACACAACTCTACACAAGTAGAATGACAAAAAGTATTTGTAAGTTATATTAGACCACAATTTTGTCATGATAGGTTTGTGTAAATTATTGGAAAAAATGGATTAAAACTGCAAATAATTTTGCCTGCCTTAATTTCCACACTTGTTGGGCTCACATAAGATTTGTCAATTTACACTTTTAATTGAATCATTGAGCCTCTATTCAGTATAGAGAAAATAATTTCTGAGAATAAATGTGACAACATTGTGACACAGTAAATGGCACAGATGATGTGTATAAAAGGAGGCAATAATAATCTTATAAATGACATGCAGCAATGTTTTAATGCTTTGTGTCAAACTGGGTTTTTTTTTCATGTATAATCTGATTATTCATAAGTTAGAGGTAAATACTACCAAAAAGAATTAAATATATGCAAAATATGCTTTACCAGATTTTTTTTATGTCTTGAAAATAAAATTCCTCTTCAACTATTTCCTTTTATGATGACCATTATCTTCTGCTCTAACTTTTTCTTTTTACCAGAATACCTTGCTGTAACTATTATTCATTATTAAACTGATTGGCTTTCCTATTAAGATATAATAATCAAATTCCTTTCTTTTCCAAAACCCCATACAGGTCCACACTAAAACCCAGGATATTTTACTGAGATTTTAATTTCTTTTCTCACCAACTGTTCTGTTAATTTACTCTTTCTGCAATGAAAAATCTTCACTGCACTGAAAAAACTGTTTGTCCAAAGAACCCAGTGAGGCCTGGAGTGAAATCCCTGCTAAGATAGAGAATACAGCAATATTTCTGGGCAGAACAGAAAATATGAGCAGAAGCGTTGCCTTTAGACAATGCAGAGATAAAGATGGTGAAAGATGGGCAAACAGCACTCTTCCCATGATATATGCTAGGAGCTTAGGGACAGAAAAAGTGTTAGGTGTAGGAGAGCAGCAGAAACCTTCAAAACTTAATCAGAAGAAATGGAGTGAAAGCTAAGACAAAGAGTCTTATGTGCTGGTTACTCAGTGCTGGAGAGCCAAGGATGGAGACCTCAAAAGATATGGTAAAGTTTTTCAAGTGACAAGAAAGTGACGGGGTACCAGAAGCTAGCAAGCATGATGAAAGGAGAAGATGATGATTGTGGAAAGCATCTGAGGAAGTTTTGCTCAAAGATCTCCAGAGAAAGGCCTGAGAAGTTAGTTTACTTAATCATAGATTAACTATATTGTCTGTGCAAAGTTTTACCTGGGACTTCTAAAATCTGGTTCCTCACTTGGCAGAAAGTTTTAATGGTGACATTTCAAAGCGCATTTCTTGTATTGCTAGAGGAAATTCTCCATATAGAAGTCATTCTAAAGTTGCGGAGAGCAGTTTACTGTCAGGATTCACTATTTTTAGGTAAGTACAGTACCTCTTGGTTGCTTCCACACCTTGATGGGAAGAGTAGTCAAGATTTTCCTTTCTTCCTTAGCTTTTGAAATGCAACTTTGGAAAATGGAAGGGAGAGATTAATTGATTTTCCTTCAAAAGGAAAAAAGGAACAAAGAAAACCTGATGGAGACAATGTGTTCTCTTTTCTTTCTCTAAAATCCTACCTTGGGAGAGATGGATTAATAACTTCCAGAGGAAAAGTTAAAAAAAGGAAGTTAAAATGGAAAAATTGAATGTACATATTTAATTGCTGGTGGTAAAGGTGAAAATTTGAATGGATATTAGTGCTTCAAGATTATAATTCATATGGGTAGGCTGGGCAGGATATAATCTTTTAGTTCCTTTTGACAGTGTGGTTTATGCTTCAAAATGCAATGCAACGAAATGCAACACCCTGTACAGAAAGTGTTTAACTCTCCTGAACATGTAAATTTGGGAGAGTGAGCAAGACTGGTTTCCAGATGCTTTGAAGGTGGCTCAGGCTTATTTTGAAAAACCAAGTCAGGGAAAGGTGTACTTAAGAAAAACCTCTTAACTGGGAGGGTTGCAGCACATTTTAGTCCACCTTTTTGTACTTAGAAAATCTCCAAACAGTTCTAGTAGATTATACTTTCTCACTCAGCTAAAATAGTTTTAGAAGGTGGCATATATAATACTGAATTAGTCAAAGGCGCATTCCAATCTCAAATGCTACTCCTTTTCTAAATTCTTTTTATTTAACAGTCTATTTGCTAATTAAATGCCATTTATTTAGGTTCATAATACCATAGAATTAGTATTTTTGTTGTAAGGAATAAAATTTTTATTTCATCGAAAGCTTTAATGTGCAGAGCTGTAAGAAAATTGTACAAACTTTTCCTCACATTATCTATTTTTATTTTTCTTTCAGTTTGGTATTGTTTTCCATCACACAGCTTTGTCTCCTGCAGATTGTCAAATTTGTCAGGATTCCTTATTTATTGGAAACTTTTCAAGCAGAAGGGTTATTCTTTTAGTAGCAGCTCTAAAAATATATCCCCCGAAGGTATGACTTGTACGATATAGCCTAGGCTACAAGAAGGTACACAACTGAATAACAGAATACTAAATAAATAAAATGGACTTTTTTTTCATCTGCACAATTCAGCTGGGAGTACTTCCTTTACATGAGCTTTTGAATTTTAGTGGATCCAGTCATTTGTTATGAAACATTGCAATTAGTCAGCATGTTGCTTATATTTGCTTAGGATTCTGCTTGCTGAAATACTGAAAANGCTGCATTAATTACTAATTGGTGTTTTCAGCATCTTCCCTGTGCATGACTCAAGAAAAAGGTAATTTTCTTGACTTTTAAAAATTAATCCTCCCTAAATATGAATATTTTCTTAAATGGAATATCTTTATATTTTTGATGGGAAAATGTAAAATTTAATTTTAAAATTTGAGAACAGATCACATTTAATTTGAGAAATTTCTAGTTATGGGAAATTGT
>VXBU01018282.1:357612-384760 GCA_013400315.1 Bombycilla garrulus | reverse complement strand
GACTAACTCACCTATGCACTGGTCTGCTGGAGATTAGTTGGTTCAATGTTTACATGAACAACATTTTTCAGGAAAAATGGTCTAAAACACAGCTTTGCTCTGAGTACTGTCCCTTTCATTGCTTTATTTATGTAATTTATTGAAATCTAATTTCATAATATTATTTGGGGTAAGATTTTTTCTTTTTAAATGATTATATAGCCTGCAATTTCTAGCACAAGGGGAGCCTAAGATGGAAACTTGTACCTTTCTCTATTATTACACAAATAATAACATTTAACAGCCTGTTGTCTCTGAGGCATTAAGACAGCANAATGAAGAAAAGAGGGATAAACATTTTTTATGTCATTGTCCATAGATGGAAACAGGACATATTGCATTACCCATATCTACTCATTATAGGGTTTATGCAGTCTTAAACACATAGTTTTTCAAGTGAATGTTCTGAACTCCAGCAGGTTAGCTTTTGAGGTTTGTAGCAAGAAAAGAAAATTGAAAGAGGAGTTTGATTCAATTTTGTGAAGAAAATATAAAAGCAGGAAGGTGTCCAGAGGATATAATATAGACATCTGAATTCTTTGGAAGAGATGGGTGAATAACTCTCAAAGTAAAAAAAAATCCCTGTCACACCATGGGTATTTTTATATGCTTGAATTTCTTAAAAATCATTTCAGTCCACTGTCTTCTTGACCATACAATGAAGGTTTTTTTCCCACAGATTTTAATCATATTAATGAAATTAGAACTACCAAACTACAGAATGGTCTTAATAGTATTTTTAAATTATTAAAACAAAGGAGGTATTATGAAGTGAAAGAACCCTTTTTCTTCCTCAGATTCATTGCAGTTTTCTACCTCTATCCTGTCTGCTCTGGAAATTTGTTCTCAAAGTTTTGTTGCTCATCTTAACAGCTATGGATCACACGCAGTTACCTAGAGTTTTTTAAGATCAAATTTAGATTAAATTTTTCTCAGAAATAAAGAAGAGACACCTATGGAGTTTATTTAAGCAGATGGATAGCTCTTGTTGACAAATCAGAAATCTTCTGAAGGACAACAATATTTTTAATAATGTTTCCAGAGAAACTGCTTTTGCTTTCCAATATTCCAGATAAACTTAAACCATTCATAAACTGAAAAGTAGAAAAAAAGGATAGGAAAATATTTTTATGTTTAAACACTGATTTCTACCTAAATCTCAAACTCCTGACAGGAGAAAATTGAACTCTCTCTCGGATGCGGGTCTGATGTCATTTAAAGGAACAATTTTTTTTGCCACTTACTTCCTACATGCCTTCTTAAATCTTTTATAAAGTCGGCATTTTTCTATCTTCCTGAGGGCTTGCTATCACTGTTCCTTAAATAAACAGATATGATAATTAAATTTGTTTTTTTAAAACATTCAGTGCTCCATCAAATATCAGTGGTCAAAATCTACTCAATGGCAGTGGAAGAGTTTCTAATATACTTCAGTATAAATATGAACCTCTCCTTTTTTTTTTTCTTTTTTTTTTCTGTTTTTCCTGAGTTCCACAGGTTCTTCTGTTCTTGCTCTGAGGAGACCACCAATTATTGCAGTTTAAATTAATAACATAATTCTTATGTGTCTGTCTGTAACATGGCTTTAAGAAGAATGTGAGATAAAACATCTGGTATATCTCTTCTCCTGTTGATCGGGACACTTTGTATAGATCCTGGTTACATCCAGTCTAAATTGCCTAATGCTGAGAAGGATGATGAATCTGAATTTTCCACCTACTACAGTGTTCCATCTACTAAACTGTAAAAGAAAATGTAGGTACAACTTGATCTTTCTCTCTAAATAACATTTGCAACATTTCATGAGCTGTTTCTCCAAATATTCGTGTATTATGGGAATGGAGATTGGGTTTGTTCTTTATTAGGAATGAAGCATTTGTAATGGAACTGAAAGGAGCAGTTCTGAGATGAGTCGAAGCAAAACCATGAGTTCAGAAAGCTTTTAATTCAAACTGAAGTACATTTAATTTAACATTCTGCAGTAGCAGAATAGCACTGTTGAACTGAAGTCTTATACTTACCACAGTCTTGCTTACGTTCCACCTTGTGATATTCTCTCTCCTCTTTTTCTCTGCTTCTAAATCCATTGAGATAATAGTGATTTACTGCTGCTCTGACTCATAAAGATGCACTAAGTGTCTAATCCAGGAAGTCAGTAGGATTTTTGCCACAATGAATCAGTACAACCCATGTTGCATAAAATGAGTAGATATAAAGTGCATTTCAGGACATGATATAGCCTTGTACTGTCTCCTGTGATGGTGTATGGAACTCCTCTGAAGAAAATAGTCACAGCCCTGTTTTTACACTATGCAGAAGAAACATTCCATCTGGAAAGTGTAATTTCTCCTTCTAGTTCTGCTGTTGATTCTTCATATCTATTGCTCTCTGTGAGGTCAGTATAAGCCAAATCATTGCCAAAATTAGTCTTTTTGAAGCCATACCAACTAAGCCTGTAAAACTATCTGCCTTCTGAATGTCTGTCTTTGAGAATTACCAAATCCCACACAGCTTGCAGATTTTCAGATTGCTCATTTCTCAGGTGTATCATCTTAGGTAACTGCACCCCAAAAGACATAAAGAAAGGAAAAAGGAAGATAGGACAGATAATTAGTGAGAACTTGCAAAATCAGGAGCAGATGTAGCCCAATTAAACTCAACAGTTTCACAGGTGTTCATAGCAATGACTTTAACATAAAACATACTTCTCTTCAGTGCTCCTTAATTTTTTTTCCTAGAGCTCTTTAAATTTTATATACCTCACCAAACTAAACTAGAAAATATATACGGAAAAGGCAATTGGAGCTTAGTAATTGACTTAAAGTTCAACACACTGTTTGATTTTTGAATCATGATGAGTCACATTTACTGAGGGGATGAGGGTTAAGTGATATCACATATTCATTTGATTTTGAACTCCTGGAAAAAGACGTCCACAATTAAAATTGGCATACACAAGATCTGAAGGTTGATAGAAAATGCTGGCACTCTAACCCTAATTGGCTTCAACATGTATAATTCTTTCTCAGCAGCATGTGCTGGAATTTGTCATTGTCTCACTACCTGAGCACTGTGCTATCAGCCGGAAACACAGACATTCATTATTTTCAAGCTGGTGCTTTCCTGACTGCAGTTTTAGGAGTTTATTGAAGGGAATGGGCAGAGTGATAATGTGCACATTTTTCGTGCATATCTGTTTTTATGGTATTAGCATTAATCCTTTGACTTCGTATCATATTGCGGAATGAAAAGGTTTTCTTCTGCTCAGGTGCTGTAACATCTGGAATACAGAACCCATTTAGTTTTTGTATTTTATATAACACTGGGATTAATTTCTTTTTCTTGGAAATTATATAATGCATATTCTTCTGCGACATAGCTCCTTAGATGATGTGTACTTTCTTAGCAAGTTAGACCTTACTAAAGTCCTTCCTTGCATTTAGGGGGTGCTGCACCTGTAGGTTCAAAGAACAGACTGGAAAGTATGCATGATGTTGCCATCTTGAACTACCTTTAAAATACAAACTTTATATTATTTGGCCCTGTTTAACCTGCTCTTCAGTGCCATATTTTTTTCTTTTACCTTTTCAATGCACAATTTACTTAAGCAAATGAGTTCTACCTGTCAGAATTTGTCAAAATCTTCAGGAGAGTTTGGTGGCTTGACCTTGGCCAGCACCCAGACACCTGCCCAGTTGCCTTCTCACTTCCCTTCTTCAATAATGCAGGAGAGAAAATAGGATGAAAGGGCTCATAGCTGTGGTCTGAACTCCTCCACAGGCTGCACAGGAATCTCTGCTCAGATGTCTGGAATACCTTCTCCTTCTTCTTTTTCCCCAGCATGGATGTCTGCAGGGCTGATGTTCTTGCATATTCTCATTTCCAAGAATCACAGGATCAATTAGGTTGGAAAAGACCTTTGAGGTCACCCAGTCCAACCTACGATCTTACACCACCCTCTCAACTAGAACATCTGCCATGTTAAATCTTTCCTTAAACACCTCCAGGGACTCCAGCACTTCCCTGAGCAGCCTATTCCAAGATCTAATCACACTTTCTGTGAAAAAATTCCTCCTAATGATTAACCAAAACCTCCCTTGGCATAGCATAAGACTGTGTCTATTTGTCCTGTTACTTACTACCTGGGAGAAGAGACCAATCCTCACCATGCTGCACCCTCCTTTCAGGTCCCTGAGCCTCTTTCTCCCTGGGCTAGACAACCCCAGCTCCCTCAGCTATTACTCACATGACTTACTCTCTAACTTCTCTCTCCCACTGTGCAGCAGTTTTCACCGATATATGTTTAACACAAGGTTCCAGCCCTTGGCTGTGGGACCCTGATGTGAGTTAGCTGGAGACAGCTGGAACCAGCTGTACCTACCATGGAACAGTCCAAATTGTGCTTCTCACAGAGGTCCTGCAGCTCTTCCCACCCATTCTGTATTCACATTCTCCATGACATCCATGATTGTATCCCTCATTAACATTTATATCCCTCTCAATTAATCTGTCTTCCAAGAGGAAAAAATATATTTACCTCATTTTGGCCCAAGAATAAAGAGGATGACATTGATCATCCTTGTTTCCTTTCACTGTAGGTTTCTCAGGACCCTGTCTTTGAGTGGGAGTGTGCATGGAGAGGGTGGTTGAATGCGGGCTGGGGCTGGCACGTTCTCCAAATGACATTCAAGGTACCAAGCTTTCCCATGGAAAGAGGATAAAGTTTCTAGCTTTTTGCTTTATCTTGCCAGTAGGCAATTATCAGTCCTGGGTGTTCTTAGGGCTGATGCTCTCACATATTCTCATTTCACAGAATCACAGAATCAATTAGCTTGGAAATGACCTCTGAGATCATTGAGTTCAACCTATAAAGAGTTAGACCGAATACAAAGTTAGAGTTCCACTCTCTGTTTTTCCAAGGTAAGGATATGACTTGACATCTCCATGTTAGCTTTTATCATCTGTAGTAAAATAAACTGTAACTTAAATATTAGAATACTATACAAAATAATATTTAATACTTTAAAATGATTAGAATTTGGAGTTTATGGAGTAATGTGTATTTTTATATATATGTTATCACTGGCTGCTTTGAGGAGTTCATGACAGCTGACTTTAAGATTTAACATTTAAACATTTCTGAACCATGGGTGGTTTTCAAAAAAGTTAAAAGCTGTTTCACAGCATGAAGCAACTGTGAGTTTCTTATACTTTTTGAAATGTAAAGTAAAACAATTACTCAGCTAAGGAATTAAATTATTCAAGTAGCAAGTCGAATTTGTTACTCTTTCAAGTAATTTTTTAAAATTAATAAAACATTACTTAAGTAAATTTAGTGCTTATATCTCAAATACAATGTAATAAATTTCACATAAATGAATAAGTCATTATTTAATTTAAGTGTTAATGCTAGATCTTTTGAGAATGAGATTTTTTTGCCCTGGGAGTCTGCGGCTCCTCATGCAGTAGACATTGAGTATGAGATGAAACCAGCCTTTATCAGTTGGCCTCCTGAAGCAGTCTGGGTGACAAGAGAGCAGGGGCTGGTACCACTAATACCTGTAGGGCTTAGTGAAGAAAGAAAAGTTGACAGAACTGATGGATCTCATCGGTCTGCTTCACTGTACTTCCTATTTTAGGCACAGCACTGTCCTTGCCAGAGCTACATACCTTGCAGAATTTTCTGTGGGCTATGTTGTTTAAAATAGGTTCTGTTAGAACAGTGGTTCACACTGCAGGGTAGAAACACTCTGCAGATCACATCTGAAAACCATTATGCTTTTTGACCGGCCCCTGCAATCCATCCACATCCCAGCTGAAAACTTGGCAGATCCCAGAAACCTGACCTTGGGCCAGCCTGGGAGGACGTAGGTGAGATTCCAAAACTGATAAGGGACATGCTTCTGAGACTAGCAGCCTCTTTCATATGTGAGCTGCCTCATGCAAGCCTGGAGAGCTCTTCAAGACAAAAGAGCAATGTGATAAATCATGAACTCCAAGGCAGAATTTTGACTACCTGCTTTTTAAAAAATTCCCTTTCAGGCAACTTTTGATACATCAACTTCCACTTCCAAGTAGGTGATTTTCCAAATTGCTTTTCTACCCCATTGTCCCTCTGTGTTCCTCTCCCTAAAGTACTGGCTTGACGCAAGGTTATAAATACTTTGTGCTTTCCTCCTACTTTGTAACTCTAGATGTTTCCTCTGGAAGGCCCAGCTTGAGCTGTCAATCTTGGCTCTTTAGCTGTTTCAGAGCAGGCAAGGAGTCTAATCATTATAGGACTTTTTAAATTCAAAGTCTTCTGTACATGGAGACTGAAGAACAACTACCTTAATTCTAAATACTCTAAATCAAAGCACTGCAATTAATGTAAAAACCCTTCTTTTTTCTTTCTTTTTTTTTCCTAGTGCTCAGTGTGTAGTCAGTTAATAGCTGAGTTTTACAAGAGATGCTTAAATTATATTTAATACAGTAGATTTTTAAATTACATTAATAAATACTGTTTAGTAGGATATGATGTGCTAATAATTTCTATGAAAAGCAATTGAGAATTTCCAAAAATTGGTAATTAAACTCAAGTAAATTCATTCTGTCTGCTGACATATAAACTGCCTATCACAAACCATAGCCACCTCTACTCTGGTTTTGTGTTCCTGTCTACATTTAATTGCATAAATGATTGCATTTTATTTCACCTTTCAAAACTGTATGTAACAAGGATACAGTGTATTATGCATGACAAGTGATACAGGGTATTTTCATCTAATCCAACAATACTCGTTCATAATTACTTTTTAATCGTGTAAATGACTTAATAGCATTAGATGACAGTAACTTTATATCTTCCTGCTGAAAAATACATTATGGGTAAGAAACACTTCAAGTGAGTGAGAACTTAAGGAGCTCCTGATTCCTACTAAACCTGGGGAGTTTTGCAATTCTGGTAAAGGAGTTGTGTCAAAGCTCATCAGTTCCTTGGAGACATAAAGCCAGAAGGAAATTAAATTATTAATCTGTGACTGGTACACTAGGTCTAACAAAAGCCTTCAGCTGTGCTGTTTGCTCATTTTCATCTATCTCTAAGTAAGCCAAGTCATGACTGATTCTCACTTTCAGTTGGTTAATTGATAGAGTCTGGTGAGCTAGTCAGCAGTCTTTCCTTTATATGGATTTTTTATTAGGACTGGGAAGTCTACCAAATCTGGAATACTTACTAAAACTCTTTTATTTTACCTTTCACCACCAAAATAGTCACATTTCCACTGGAAGCTTTAACTTCGGGGCTTCCTTGGAGACCTCAGGCCATGAACCATCCCTTGCTGCAGGCCAGTGTTGCTGTGCAGTGTGCCCTGCAGCGCAGAAGCTGCAGAACTTGGGGAGCTACAGCTTGACACACCTCTTTGTGCTTTCATTTTCAAGCTCCTTTGATATGGACCTTTTTTTGACTTTTATGGACTCCTAGGTGCACAAGGAGGCCTTCCTCCAGACCTCAGGAGGAGTTCTATTGTTATACCAGAGAAATAGAATAACTACGTCTTACAACCGAAATTTTTACAGAACTATTGTATTTTTTCTTGCATGTGTTTCATAGTGTTTTATCTGTGCAAGATGATGATGTTTGGAATTAACCTCTGAAATGAAGAAACTCTCTTCCCAATTTTTCAATTTCATCCAGAAAAAAATTCCAGGATTTTTTTTTATTGATGATCACAGGGTTGGAACATTTCTTCTATGAAGACAGGCTGGGAGAATTGGGGTTGTTCAGCCTGGGGAGGAGAAGGCTCCTGGGAGACCTTGCAGCACCTTCCAGTACCTAAAGGGGCTACAGGAGAGGAGGGTAAGGACTTTTGACAAGGTCACATAGTGCTAAGACAATGGGGAATGGCTTTAAACTGAAAAAGGGTGGGTTTAGATTAGAAATTAGGAAGAAATTCTTTACTGTGAGGGTGATGAAGCACTGGAACATGTTGCCCAGAGAAGCTGTGGATGTCCCATCCCTGTGTTCAAGGCCAGGTTGGATGTGGCTTTGAGTAACCTGGTATAGTAGAGGGTGTCTCTGACTGTTGGAAATAGATGATCTTTAAAATTCCTTCCAAAACAAGCCATTCTATGATTCTAAAGTGCAACCTGCAGGTGTCTTTGCCCAAGGTAGAATACAGAGGCCTTGATCCAATGTACATTTCTTGAATTACTTGATTGAAAGAATCAACAATCCATGTGAACACATTCTGATTTTTGAAAGAATTTCATTAAGGTGTAAAAATGTTTCATTTAAATTAAATTAAGAATTATATTTCAAAGACATAATAATTATTTTTCTAAATCTGGCTGTTTTGACTTCATTTTGTTTTCTGGCTATATCATGTATCAATAAATCCCACCTTGAGAACATTATGAATTATGACTGTGGAAAAGATCCTAAAATATAAACACTTCTTCTGAGTTAGCAACCTCTAGTGCCAGTGAGTGTTTTTACATTGAATTTTCTGGAGCAGAAGAACTGAAAAGAGTACCAAAAAAGGGAGCAGCAATGGGCTCGTAATAAAACAGTGCAATATTGCTGGAAATTCCAGCAGAACTTGTGGAGAAAAGAAACCACTTTGAAGGTCAATTGTTGGGCAAGGAATGATGTCAGCTTATATTTTTTTCATAATGCAGAGACTTCAGTTTACCTAAAGAGAACTAAGGATAAAATTGAAATGAAATTTTTAAAAATAAATATGTTTGGCCCTCTAACTCCCAGTATATTTTGGTATTTTGTCCTCATTTTGGCTATGACTTTATTTCAGAATCTCAGCAATTTTTATTAAATGGAAGTTCCATTTTTGAAAAGAAAATTCTTATTTCTGACTGCTTTTTCCAGTCTGCTGTGTCTTAGACCTTAAATTAAATGTACTTTAAATCAGCACAGCGTATTGTGACCAAACACTCACTGTTTTATTATGAATATACAGGAATCCCTTGGACAAGTGATTGTAAATATATAAAGATATACACGTAACATTTTTCTACTCTCTTATTTCCTGAATGTGAAACAAGTATGAAATCTGAATGCTCAACACTCCTTCCCTGAAAACAGCTACTTGTTTTTCTGGCAGATGAAGCTTTGTGAAGAAATCCTACCTAGCAGAGACAAAATCATGGGTTCTTTTCTACCTTACTGGGAATCATAATAAATACTCATTATCCCATGGGGAAAAAGAAACATTAAACAATAGGGTGGGCTAATGTTATTGATAAAACTGAGTCTGGATGGAAAACAGGTAGAAGAAAATGGAATATATATATGAAGAAAAAATCAGGAAGAGAGAACAGAACAGACAGAGGTGAAGGGGAAGTAATCTTATAATGAGATGCCACGAATAACTGTACTCCTTATTTCTTCATTCATAGAATCGTAAAATGGCTTGGGTTGGAAGGGATCTTGAAGGCCATCAAGTTCCATCTGCCCCAACCTGACAGCAATATCTAGGCCCAGAATAAATGACATTTTGCTTGTCACCAGCTAAGCAGTATGGTACAGGACATTATACTCAATCTCATTCTTCTAATGATAGCTCAGGAGATAAAGGAAGTAAGTTAGCATCAAACATGTAAAGGGGTATTTGGAGACTGGAATTCTTTAATGGTTTAGAGACAGTACCTCTAGGTAAAGTCCTAAAGTAGCTTCTTTTCTTAGACAGTAATTTGTTAAATCTGTGCTATCAGAAAGCCAGTGCCATGTGGAAAGCATTATTAACCTTTGTAAAACAAGCCAGAAGAGCTACTAAAACTGGAGGTATAATGATTATTTTTTTCAGTGACTTAAGAAATCAAGGTTAGCACAGTCTTAGGAGAAGTCACAGATCCCATGGTTTCGCTTTTGTTGAGTGCTTATTTTTGTCCCTGCTAGAAGTTACCATGGACACACTTGTCATGACATTTTGTCCACTTCTTCAGAAAATGTAAGGATTTTCTCTACAGTTCTTTGCTATCATGAGAAATCCTAAAAGCTTAGTTGCATGAGACACCTTAAATCATCTTTTTTCTTTGCTACCACTTAGTGTGATCCTTTCCAGAATGAATGGAATTTCTTTCTGGCTTTATTTTCCTTTACCTTCTCTTCCTGGGTTTAGGAATGTTGTGCTTACTCAAAACCACTCATGCTCTGCTGCCAATTGGTTTGGGTCCAATGCCTGAGGCCAAAAGTTGCCCATTTCCAAGGCTTGGAAGATACTTGAGGTTAGCACCTTTGGCAATGCATCTTTTTTAGGAATAACCTGTATTATACTGCTAAAATAAATTTCCAATTTATTTTTAGCACACTGATTTTGCAGCTACCAATTCCTTCTCTGGATAGACAAGAGATTACTTTTTATGCAATAAATATTGGGCAAACTTTATCTTCTTATCTCCTGTGGTAGTGGGAAAAATACCAACACCATATTTGGCTGAAATTTTGAAGGACATTTACTCTTTTCCAAATTGGCCATGGAACCAGAGGCATCACAGAAGATTAACCAAGGCTCCATCACTGATCCTGTCTCCAGGCAGCTTTATACAGGTCAGTGTTAAAGCTACAGAAAATTTTTGTGGGTTGTAATTTTTTACAAAAGCCTTTTGCTTTGCTAAAGATCTATACCTATTGGGAAGTTTCAGAAGATTATAAGAAGATAAATGGGATTTTTTTCCTTACAAGTGAATAATCATTTGTGATTGGTGGAACTCTAAATTTCTGAGCCATCATATTCTTTGTCCTGTTTCTATGTTTAAATATCAAAACCAAAACTGTTTTCAAGAAGAAAATGCATGTTCAAAACATGGGGAAGAACCACAAAATACCAGGAAGGAATATGATATACATATGAGTAAGACCTATTTTACACTCCTGTACTCCAGATATGGCATAGAATATGGATTTTGCTGCATCATCATCATCTAGTAATGTCAAGGTATTTTGTTAAGTATTCAGAAACATTGAAAAAGTAATTTTATAAATTCCTTTTTTCCATATTACATGCAAGCATGTCATGCAAGTAAAATATTACCTCATAATAGGTAAGACAATAGTCTGGCATAAAACTTTCTGAAGTGCAATTTGATTTAGAAGTCTTATTTTAATATTTTGGTTTAAAAACATTCATTGCTATAATTTGCCTTTAAAGATGCTCGAAAAGCAGGAGTCACAAATTTAATGTTACATATTTGAAGTTCTGTAGTCTGGAAGAAATAATGCAAAATGAAGATCAGCTCAGATATTTGACTTAATTTTTATGTTTTTTTGTTTCACCTGTAAGGCTGACATCTTCTCACATATGTGTGTTATTTCTTTTTTTCCTGTTCATACCTGCCTTTATAAAAATTAATTGAATTGTTAACTGTTAACTGCACTGCATATAATTTTGGTTAAATATTGGTTATTGGCCCTACAATAAATGCTCACATTTTCCTTGTAAAAATACTTTGATTTAATAGATTCCAACAGCACTAAAACCATTACCTAAAAATTAATTTCTTTCATAGGAGTACCAATTTATACTTAAGGACAAACCATGGTGACATGAAAAAGCCAGGCAGATGTTAGTTTTATTGTGTAAATCACCTTTAAAATGTATGTTCCTTGATTTGAAATGTAAGGTATTTCAAAAGTATTGTGAAGCTGGAGAAATAATTCATTAGCTTGACACTGGAGGCTTAAGATTTGTTATTCTTTACCCCACTGTGCTTTGAGCAATAAGTAATGGAAAATGCCTTTTCATTTCTGCAGTTGATAAAATTAAAACTTCTTGATAAATACTGTTTTGCAGAAATCAGGTACTGCTATGTCTTGGTGTTTGTAATTTCTTTTGCAATAATGGTGCAGCTGATAAGGATTTTATTTAATAAAGGTAATTGCAGTTGAAGGATTTGGGTGTTTAATATTCCTTAGGTATCTGTACTGACAAATCTAAAAATGGTGAGAATCTCTGGTACTTGATAATGACCTTCAGCGTTAGAATTCATCCAAGTCTTATTCAGGTAAATGGTGCAAGGAATATGGTTATTCATTGTTCTCATTTATTCTGTTGATATAACATATAAAAATAAGGCCTGCAGGTTGTGGGTACAGTAGGTAACTGAATCTAAGTTTTCTTTTTGACTCTGCTAATGATTAACACAATTTTGAAATTGCACCTTTTAAAATCCATATAAATCTTACTTCGAAGTATGCTGAAAGTATTTCAATATTCTGATTATATCCCAAGTCAATTTGGAACAATCGGTTAATTGTCCTACCACTTGAAATGGATGTAACAGTAGCAAGCACTGCACATGCATGAGCTGCAGGATGTACTGACCATATCAATACAAGTTAAACATAACTGGGAGCTTTCCTGGGCACTGAGATCAGCTGGTAAAAAATAGCACCACCAGCCTTAGTTTACAGAAGGGAGAATGAATGCAGCCTATCTTCTGGGAGCAGTCCTCAGGACACATTAAATGTCAATCCATGTTCAGGATTTATGTGGGAGAGTGATAGCAGGATCCCATCCTAAAATTGTGCCAGGGTCTTGATAAAAAAAAGAAAAAAAAAAAAAAGAAAAAGATAGAGTCCTGTCCTACAACACGGTCTTTAATTTTTCACACTATGCTGCCTTGGTTTGCCAATTACTCTTGGACAGATTGCTGGTTGCAGTTGGACTTCTATGATTATTAGTGAGAGAAGAACACATGCAAGGTGTTCTAAAAAAGGAAAAGAAAACACGTATGAGGGGGAAGTTGGTCTCAAGAGGAAATGGCCACATGTTGTTCCAGGGGAGATTTAGATTTTATTAGGAAAAATTTGTTACCCAGATGGATTGTCAAGCACTGGAACAGGCTACCCAGGGAAGTGGTGGAGTTGCTATCACTGAAGGTATTTATTTAAAAGACATGTAGATTTAGGGGACATGGCTCTGTGATAGACTTGACAGTGTTAGTTTTAAGGTTGGACTCAATGATGTTAAAGGTCTTTTCCAACCTAAACAATTCTGTTCTTCTACGATTCATGAAACTCAAGAACTCAGGAGGAGAGAATAGAATGACAAAGGAGAAAAAGGTCAGTCAGAGGATATATGTCTGCACTTACATAAATATATAAATATTTTTATATGCTAACATGTTTCTGAGTACTGGAGGAAAGCGATTCTGCTGATTCAAAGGGAGATATTCAACTTGGTAACTCCCTTGTCCTTATGCATTTCAGTAGATTCATTGGCTTCAGAATGTGGGATCTGAAGACCAACTCTGTTCTCTGTTGGTGATTGACTTCTTCATTGGAGGAGGTGACAAATTATTCACAAGTGCATGGAATATTTAAAAAATGTGAAGACATTTTCACGCTTGCTGAGACCCTATGCATTCAGTTGAGTTTACATATTACATAAAAAGCTAGCTGTGTCTTGTGTACTGGCTTGCTCAAACAAGGCAGGAAGAAGGAATCCTTCTCATGAACCATCAGTGACAAAGTTAATGGAAAATACATGTTTTCTCTGAAAATCTTAGCTATTTTCCAAATGGACATGAAATATCCTCTGGGCATGGCTGCCCAGCTACTGTAAGATGCTGAAAGACAATTGAAATCAATGGGAGATTTAAAGTCCGAAGAACTTGCTGAAGACCTTTGTCTTATTTCCACTAATATTTTGTAGCAAGGTTAAGACACTCCCAGGACTTTAAAGTTTGGCACTTATCATTATACATGTTCATTAGATTGTTTATTCCTTTCTCCTCCCTTCACCCTCCTCATTGTCTTTCTCATGAGTATCTGAATTCTTTAGGTACTGTTTTGTATTCAAGAACTCTAATTCTGTTTTAATTCCATAGTGGTCATGCCCTCCACTAAGTTTATGTTTTGCTTTTTTCTCTCCAGGTTTCCTTCCATTGGTGAGTAAAATTTAGTTAACGGTAGCAGTGAGATGCCTTAGCTGATTCAGGGACATATTTCTATTTGTCTAACAAAATTTTTTTAAGAATTGCTTTGTAATATTTAAGACAAAGTAATCCATTGTGGGCTAATCAGAACTTTGATCCTGATCTCATCCCTGATCACTCCAGCATTGATTTAACATTATTTTTGCCTTACTGGGACAACTAGCATAAAACCTGTCATGTGCATTCATCTTTGTTAAAAGGTGAATGAATAAGAGGCTTTAAAAGCATTTTAAAGAGCAAGGTGCTGGAACTGCATTCTTAATCTGCATTCCTTCCTGCTGTCTTAGGGGATGTTTTGAAAATGTGCTTTTTAGAGGTCAGATCACTTTTCCTCAGGTTTGTAAAAGGGATGAAAGCCATAAATTAAATGGCCTATGGGATAACTTCAAGAGCTAGTCCATTTCAGCTACTAACACTCTATTCCCTTGAAAATTATGACTCATCAAAAACAAGAATTATATCACATTTCTAGAACTCCAGCTAGTTTAACTCTTATCCATTTGTGGATCGGACTTTGCCAGTTATAATAAAAAAAAACCAAAACAAAAACCAACATCAAACCCCAACAGAAAACTTCAACCCTCCACCTCACAACACTTTTTTGTTCCATTAGTTCAGGACAGAGAAGTACAATCTGCTGAAATAGAAAATTCTTAAAGGAGGTCTTGATTGTGTTATCTACAGGGTCTTTGTGATATAACATCATCTTTTATTCTACTCTAAATTAGAAGTCAAAGGATTGTTGACATAGTGTGACATATTGTAATTAGCTGTCCAGAGTCATCTCTAAGTGAGAAAAAAAGTGGAAAGTAATGAATTCCTTTGAAGTGCTGTGAAAAATACACAATAACAGGGAAGAATTCTCAACACAGTCAAGCAAGCTTGTCCAGCATGACAAAAAAAGAAGTGCTCATTGAAATACAAGATCTGAAAATTGCCTCGCTTTGTGGAGAAACTATCTCTTTGTCAGTATTCTTGTTCTCAGCTGAAGAAAAGAGATCCAAGAATATGTGCTTCACACTCATTTTCTTTATAAGTGACAGTCAGAGTATATTTTTCTAAATATATATTAAAAGTGATCCTGAGTTTTGTCATTAAAATTAAATTAACAAAAACAGGCTAAATTTAAAATCACTTATTTGTGGACATTAGGTAATGCTTGACAAACAGTGAGATTGTGCTAAATAAAATTGTCTAAGTAGCCTGTCACCGCCTTTTCCTTCTGCTACACAAGCTGTTTTTCCAGCAAACAATCTTGTACAATAGATGTGGAATGGGGATTTGAGTTACAGTGTAATGTAAGATTACATTTGGCACTTGGATTAGGGCCCTTACTTCCAATTCTCCACTGGTTTACTGTAAAAAACTAATAAGTATGTGTCAGATCCTTTTCTCTTTTGCAGAGGCTTGTGACAGGGATAAACTGTAGTCTCCTGTTATTCTTGTTAGCTGAAGGCTCAGTGATCAGGTGCTGTACAGTTTCGCTCATTTATTCAGCGCTGCATTACCTTCAGTTGTGAGTTGATTTGAAATTACTTTAACATTCATACTCCATAGAGAAGATTAGAAAATTTCCATTCTTTGAAGATTTTCTCTTAGGATTTTGAGTATGGCAGGACAGTTATGGCATTCCAGATCTGGAAGAAAAGTCAGTGACTGACTCATTAAATAGAACTCAAACAGAAAATAGAACCCAGAACCAGGAAACTCATGGTCAGCTACTGCCAGGGACTTGTGACATGTAAATTTTATATACACATGGTTTTATTATCTTTGATACTGAGCAGACACTGGCTCTGCATGTGTACCACCTGAATGGGATTTAGAAAACATAAAAAATTGGGTTCAATTAGCTTTGATTATCTCTAGTGCAGTCAGCTAGATTCTCTAAATGATCAGCAGAATAAACTAGGCATTTCTAGGGTGAGATTAATCTCATCCTAACCTAAACTGAACCAAAATACAGCACATGAATCATGCCACAGAAGTGTTTCTTTCTCTTCATTAACTGTAGAGGGAATCTAAACAAATATGTCATATGATGACACCAAAAGTTTATTGTTGTTCTTCCTTCTAGCTCTCTGGAGGATTAAACATCAAGTGCCTTCTCAAAGCATTTATAAGAGACTGAAAAGGCTGGCCATTGCATGAATGTAACTTTATTTAAAAGAAAATTCTTGTTAGCATCTTTGTGTCACATTTTATAACAACCTAATAGCCATGGTAACTAACAGGGGACAGTTGGCTGGTTGACATGACCACAGTGATGCCTGGATGGTCAGTGACACCAGCATGCCTCCTCCGAATGTGCTTCTGTGCAGCATCATGAAGCAAGAAAGAAATGGACAGAAGAGACAGCAAGACTGTCTCATACCAGTAAAAGAGGGATACTTGCAGCACGTCTGTGGTATAAGACCTCTCTTTCCCTCTGCTGACGTATGATATATGATATAATCAGTTGTGGATGACTGATGATTTTCATGGCTGATGAATTTAATTTGAAATCCATCATTGATTATTTTAATGAATGTTTGCAATTCATCAGCTCCAGATAGGCTGATAAAATTCGTTTGCACTACTGAAAACTGTAATTGTTCCATTCCTGTTATTTCTATTAGGCTTAAAAAGGTGTTTCAAACTACTTATGGCATATGGTGAAAAAAATTTTTTTTGTTGTATTAAGAAAAAAACTATTATTTCCTACAAGAAGCTAAAACAGGGGACATTTTTAGAGTGAAAATATGAATAATTAGGGTTTGAATGACATGATGCTAACTGCTTTGGACTGTCCCACTTGCTGTTAAGAAAGAACTGTTGAGCTAGTTAATCTTCGTGGTTTGTGCTATCATCACACATCTCTTTGTTTGCTTTTCTGCTACTATATGTCAGTGGAACGTTGCCCTTTTCTCTTTTCCCTGAGTAACTACATACTGAAAGTGGGATAGCATATAATAATTAGTTTAATTATGCCTCCTGAAGTATTTTTATTATCTTGTCATTTTTAGAGAAGATAAAAATTTTGACAACGAAGTCACTTCTGATATTATTCTTTCCATACCAAGGTTTTGATCAACAGATTTTCAGAGACAGTGGAGAGGATTGCTGATCCATGGTTTTACCTGAAGAAAGCACAGATAAAATAAAGGAAGAAGCATCAGAGATGTTTTAGAAAAAAATAAAGGACACCAGTCCATTTCATCTATTGGTTTTGATTTGCTGTTTTGTGGGCTAGCAGTTGGATTCCAAGAGTAGCAGCAGTTTGCAGTGACACCCTCAGCAGTCCGAGGTATCTATTGGTAGGTCAGCACTGATGAGTATAACCTGTTGTCATTCTTTACATCTCCCAGATTGCAAAGTGACATCTCCTCCTTAATGGCCTGTCTTTGAATATTTTGTTGCTGGTAATGTTTTCTGTTTTTTTCAGCCCTGTTTCTGGGTTTGGCTAAACCCAGCTGTGGTGACAAGTAGATCGATATCACATACTGTTACTCATTCTCAGCAATAACATTAATCTAAGAGTGTTCTTACTTAATTTTAGATATTTAAAACACTGACACCTGCCTTTGAGCCTATCACTACTTCTTGATGACATGAGCTTAGTTGTGGGGTCAACATAGGCTTGAGAACTGGACTGGTGCAAACCTCATAAAGTTCAAGGTGTCCAGGTACAGACCCTACCTGGGTCAGGGAAACCCCAATTACAAGTATAGGTAGGGTGGAGAATGGATTGAGAGAAGCCCTGAGAAAGACTTATGAGTGTTTGCTGAATAGAAGATCAACATGAGATGGCAATGTGCACTTGCAACTCTGAAAGCCAACTTTATCCCAGGTCACATTAAAAAGAAGCGTGGCCAGCAGGCCATGCTAGGATTCTGTGATTCTGAGGCTTTCCGGAACTTTATCTCCAACTTTTCTGTACTGTATAGAAGCATTCTGTATTCATTGAAATTAGAATGATTTGATTATTTTTCGTATTTGTCTGTCCTTTGGCTGTTACCCAAACTGCTAATAGTTTTTCCTGTGCCCATTGAGAAGAAAAACAAATACATATCAAAATTAGCACTGATTTGTAATGAATACACTGTTTGCTAACAAGAAAAGCTGCACGAACAGAAAGCAGTTGTGTTGCACTGGCTACAGGGGGTTTCTTATATGTTGTAGCATGAGCTACTGTTTCTGCTACTCCCCATCATTGTCTTGCACAGGTTGATTCCTGAGCCCCTCATGCCTTCGAGTCTCTCTTTAACAAAAAGGGACTCTGAGTCCTTTGCATTCACAAATCTGTCAAAATTCATTACCACTGAACCTAAGAAACTGCAGCCTCTGGGACAATATTTCAGCAAAAAATTGAGAAAGAGGTTTCATAACATTTGGCAATATCCAATCACAAATAAGATTCAATGTTGTGCTGCATGTTTACATAACATAGAAATCTCTCAGGTAATGCTCATATATGAGAAATGGGGCTTCTATGAGCAATTACTGGTGACCCTTTCTTGAATACACCATTCAGATTACCCTTCTCAGGACAAAAGAAGTACAGGTTTTTAAGATTAAAAAGAAAAGGAAAGTAGTCTCAGAATAGAAAACCATAATGAGTGCCAGTAGTTCTTCCAGTGGGAATTATTCATGATTATGTCAACATTTCTTAGACAAATTCTAGTTCTGAGAGAGAAGAATGAGACCCACAGAGCTAGGTTTCTAATTCTGATTCTAATTCTAATTCTGATTCTGAGAGAGAGAGAGAGAATAAGAGCCACAGAACTAGGGACAAAAATTTTCCAGTCCATTTCATAAGAATAAATGTATTGTATTGGTCTGAAAATAAAGTTTCAAGATTTGACCTAGGAGTGGTAGACAGTTCTTTCTGATGTCTAATTATATCCAATCATAGATCTGCCAGGACAAAACCCCAAAGGAGGTGGGTGAAATATTAAACATCTAGTATTGAAAATGGTGAACCCATTACCTCTCTGAAATACATCATTTGTATTCTGTTTCAGAATTTAGTGGATGCTTATATTTTCTATACTCTTTCTTTGTTAGTCTTCACCCAGCTAAATGGCAGAGTAAGGAAAACAGAACTTAATCCTTGTTGGAGTCTCAATGTAATTCAGAAGCCTTCTTATAATTGAGGATGTTTTTTTAAGATATTTCATACTCTAAGTGTGAATGCTGCAAATCCCAGCACTGCCTGCTGTACTTTCTGCATTAAATACACATAGGTTAAAATACAGATCCAGATCAGGGAGCGAGGATTAGAATATATAACTCCTCCCAGCTTAATGCACTAATAATAGGCGGAAGTCTCTTACTCACTCTTTGTAGTGATGCCTGGGAGAGGCTGACCTGGAACAGAGGCTAGACAATGTTAAAGGAATAAAGTAGGTATTTATTAAAAGGCCTTTAAAGGATACATCTTGAGCACTTCAAGAGCCTGGCTGGGGCTCTGCTCAAGATGGACCCAAGATGGACCAAGATGAACGACTGGTCATGAGTATTCACACTTTTATAAATTTTGGTCCATTCACATATTTGGGTTAATTGTTCACTTACAGCATCAGGTTGTGAAGTCCCATCCTCCTGGTTTGCTCTCCTCAGTTTGCAGTTGTTTATGCTTTTTAGGCGTGAGGCACTAACAGTTGTCCTTGGTTTCAAGCTGGAAAAGGATTGTTTTGTCTTACTACCCTGTGAAGAGAATGTACTACCACTTAATATGAAGTTCAGAGTCACACACCTAGGCAGCACAGAATCTGAGAAAGCTAAAACTTAAGGCATCAGTAAAACAGCTTCATTTATGAGAGCATGAAGTTAATTTCCTCACCACAAACAATCTGTGAAATTCTGGAAAGGCAAAAGGTACCAGTGTGTACTCTACCAAGCCAAAAAGGGTATATAACCAGTCTCACATTTTTAAAAAATCTTTTATGTAGAAAAGAGGAGTTACCGTGACTGCCTCTTTCATCTGTGTTTTGTTTGTCTTCTGCTTGCACCTGTCTACTTGGTTTTAAATAGCATGAACAAAGCAAGTACACCAAAATGCAAGTTATGAGTAGACAGGGGTACTCTCCAGACCCTTTCTTGATTACTGACACTCCAGAAAATGGATTTGATTTGAATATACACTTCTCACATTGTTTTAAACCAGTAATTTTTCTGTGCTTACTGGTCATGGTTTTCATAGATTCATAAAATGGTTTGGGTAGGAAGGGATCTTAAATGTCACCTATCCCAACCCTCCTGTCAAGGGCAGGCACACCTTCCCTTGGATCAGATTTTTCATAGCTGCATTCAGCCTGTCCTTAAACACTTCCAGGGATGGGCCATCCCCAAGTTCTCTGGGCAACCTCTTCCAGTGCCTCATCATCCCCACAGTAAAGAATTTCTCCCTAGCATCTAAATCTCTCCTCTAAGTTTAAAACTCTTTTACCTTGTTATATAACTTCATGCTCTTGTAAAAAGATGCCCTTCCTCTTCTCTATAAACTCCTTTTGAGTACCAAAAGGTCTTAATGAGACCCCCAAGCCTTCTCCAGGCTGCACAACCCCAGCTCTCTTGGTGTGTCTTCACAGGAGACATCCTCTGATCATCTTTATGGCCCTCCTCTGAACCCAGTTTAATAGGTCCACATCTTTCTTGTGCTAAGGATGCCAGATCTGGAAAGAGTACTCCAGGGGGTATCCCATGAGGGTCTACTGTCTCATAGTAGAGGGCCACAATCACCTCCCTCACCCTTCTGGCCATAGTCTCATGTTCTCTGAGCTGCAAATACACACTGCTGGCTCATGTCCAGCTTTTCATCCACAAGAACGCCTAAGACCTTCCCTGCAGGACTACTGTCAATGACTTCTCAGTCTGTACTCATGTCTAGGGTTGCCCTGATCCAGGTGCACTTGTTGAACCTCATGAGATTTCCACAGGTGCACTTCTCATGCAGTTCCCCCTGGAGGGCATATTTTCCTTCTGTTGTGTCAATTGCACTGCTCAGCTTGGTGTCATCTGCAAACCTGCTGAGGGTGCACTAGATCCCCCTGTCTGCGTCATTGATGAAGACACTGAGGAGCACCAGTCTGAAGACAGAACCCTGAGGGACACCACCCATCATCTAGACCTCCACCTGGACATAGAGGCATTGACCACAACTGTCGGGATGCATCCATCCATCCATCCATCCATCCATCCATCCATCCATCCATCCATCCAATTTCTTATCCACCTAATAGTCTACCCCTGTTTGTGACTGTGTTGAAGGCCTTAAAGAAGTCTACATGGATGACATCAGTTGATCTTCCCTTATCATTCCATTGTAAAAGGCCATCTGCTTGATCAGGTACAATTTTCCTTTAGCAAAGCCGTGCTGGCTTTCCTGCATCATCTTCCTGCATATATATTGCATGTATGTGTCTTAACCTTGCTTCCATAGGGATCTGCTCCATTATATTCCCAGGCACAGAGCTGAGGCTCACCAGTTTGTAGTTCCCCGGGTCTTCCTTTCTCCGTCTTTTTAAAAAAGAGTGATGTTTCGGTTTTTCAAGTTAATGGCTTCACCTGACTACTATGACTTTTCAAGTATGATAGAGTATGGCTTGGCAACTACATCAGGAAGCTCCTTCAGGACACTGGGATGTGTGTCATCAGGCCCCATAGACCTGTGCCTGTTCAGTTTAATCAGTTTGTCTCAAATCTGCTCTTTGCTGACAGTGGGTGGGAATTTTCTCTCCCAGTACCCACCTGGAGTTTCAGGAAATTGTGAGATGTGGGAAGCCTGACTGCCAACACAGACTGAGGCAAAGAATTGATGAGTACCTCAGCATTCTCCATATATGTCACCATTTCTTCCTTGTATATTAGAGGGCTACACTCTTGGCCTTTCTTTTCTGACCTACGTATTTATAGAATAAATTCTTCTGTTTTCTTTCATTCCAGTATAAGGTGCCTAATCTGTCTCTTGAATTTTATGAGAAGGCAACATGTGGCAATGTTCATTATCATGATTATAGCCTGCTTTGTATCATTATGAACCCTTTTTCTCTAATAAGAACAATCTTAGAGGTAGTAGAACTAGAGTACTGATGTTTGAATGTGACTCTGTTTGTTTTTAACACTAAAAAATGGTCTTAATTTTGATTATATTTATTTTCTGATTAATTTAATTTTTTATTGACTGAGGTTGTAAGAATGTTGAGGTTTTTTACATTAATCAGCATAATTTTCATCCTTTTTCTGTTAGAAAAAATTGAATGTTGTGAGCTATAATACCTCCTTGCTTCTATTTCTGTAGGCAAGGGAGGGCTTGTACCAGTGTAACAGTTCTGAGCTTTGTCTCAGTATGGAGTCACTGCTGACATGGTGAAGATAATAAGATTACAGGATGTGATCACTAGTGTGACAGCAACTCATACAGACAGGATCAGCCTTTTTGCAAGCCTAACTCTCTCCCATGCTGCCAGAGGGATAACTGTGATAATGCAGAACTCAGAAAAGGGATGCAGAACACACATGGTGCATGGGACAAGAGGTTGTGTATCCCTTGAACTGTCTGGCTACAGTTAGACATTAATACTGAATGCAGAAAGTGTTAACACAAATTAAATGCATCTATGTAATGTACAGAAGAAATGTGTGGCTATCAGGAACTTGAAGGATGTGGAAAATAGTGTTCTATGCTGTGTCTTACCTCTCTGCCTCTCTAGGTCTGCAATAGTGCTTCACAGAGATAATGTTTGATATAGTTTGATAATACCTTTAGTATTTAGCATAATGCACCCAAGGAGATATAAAAAGAGTCATACAAATAGACATGAGGGCAAGACAGGTGCCATAATTCCTAATATGAACTTTGTCAAAGTATCTAGATAAATTTTTTTTGTATGTGTATTAATGATTTTTATTATTTTTTTCAACATGTATTGTTATCAGTAGTGCTAAAACTGATTTTTAGTTGTAAGTAGTTTAGCAGAGTATGAATTGTATTGTTTTTGTCTCTCTCTTCTTGCCCTTCGCTTGTCTCAGTCCTTTTAATCTCACTTTTCCAAAACTTGCAAAAGCACCTACATCTGTTAACGAAGCCTGAAGGTACTGTCCAAGGAACTAAGCATTTGATTGAACAAATTTATTTATCATATTCGAAGTGTATTATTATGGTCGAAAGCAAAGGGATTCCTTCCTCTCAGTTTGCTGATATTTCTTTTTCTCTTCGTGGGCAGAACTAAATATCTCTGAATGATGCATCAATTAAAAAAAACAAAGTAAGCGAAGGTCACAGATACTCAGCTCCCCATCAGTTTGAGTAAAGCCTTTTCCTTTGTTCTGACCTGTTTCTCAGGAGAATTGAATAGATGGATATCTCCCAAAATAGAGACAATTATAGAAAGCTCCTATCCAAAGAAAATAATACAAAGCACCTTCTAAGTATTTAAAATGTCTGCTAGTGGTGAGAATGGACAACAAAGGGTACAAAGCTAGGCAGAGAAGAAATCACAAACATGATTAAAAGATAAAATATAGACAATTCACCAATGAAGAGGGTGAAAAGGGATGTGTAAAAAGTCAGGAAAAGAAAAGCAAAAATGTTGAGGGACAGCAGCCATTCTTGATGTGAAAGAAAATGTTTTTCTGGAGACTCATAAAGTGTCTGAAAGGCAGAAATTACATAGGTGATACACACTGAGCAAGAAATGCGAATGGGGGAGTGTAAAGCACTGTTGTCTGCAATGAGTTGGGGCAATGGACACAAGGCAAGTACTTACTTGGTGATACGTACCACAGGGGTGCACAGAATTTCACAGCCTTGAAAAGACTGCTCACCAGTGGGAACAGTTGTAGCATGGAGACCAACAAGTGATTAGTTCAACTCATTTTTTTTTGCTAGTTTAAGTATAATTAAGAGTTTGTTCTGTCATTGCTTTAACTTCCGTTCTAGGACAGTTTTTAAAAGGAAACACATTGATGTAAAAAAACAGTGACTGGCCTATAAGATGAAGTTTAGGTAGGATACAGATCCAAATGTATTGTCTGTGGGTCTTTGTTAATCCATTTTAGCATTTCAGCTGAAGCTTTAATCCTACACAGGCTTCCTTCCACTACAATATCTGATTTTTCTCAAGGTTATATTTTCATCTCCAAGTCCTTCTGTGAACAGCAAAACAGCATTGAGAGCTTTCCAGTCTCTGGAGTCTTATGTTCATGTCTGATCATCCAAGAATGTTTGTACTATCCCTTAAGATATTTAAATTTTGAATATACATATATATATATATATATATGCATAGGTACATACAAACACATTTTGTGGTCTTATAAAAGGCTAGATAAATGTTTTTGCATTACTTTGTGTGACTTAATATTATCTTGGATACCATAGTTAAGACATTTACTATTTTCTTAAGTATGTAATACAGTCTATAAATACTATCCATACTTCTTTTTTCTTGACATATATAAACATTCTTTCTTGGATTCGTGAGATAGAGAGGAATGAGAAGAATTTTTTTTTTTTTCTGTATTTCCTAACTGGACCTTGTGGGATCAATATTTTTGCGTGAGGGACAGGGGAGGAATGAAGAGACAGGACAAGAAGGTAGTATCCATTTTATTTTAAAACCTTATGAGTTTCTTGGCTTGTTTTGAACAGATTTTAGAAGAAAAAAAGGCAACTTTTTCACAAACAACTGAATTCAGGAAAGAGTCTCTAATTAGGCTGTTCCTGATGGAAACAATACAAGATTTCATTTTCCCTTAAAACACATTTAGCTCAAGGAAAGAGACACTGTAACTATCCTAATCTATGGGAAACTAGTTAATCAAAGATTGTGCATTATTAAGCATCAAAATCTCCATTTTTTGATCAAAGTTTCTCTAGTGACGAAGTCTGATAAGACTAACAAAGATCAGGTTCAGGCCCTATAGCTGTTGTCGGATCTAAAAATTTAAAAGGAAATAAAAAATTCATTAAAGGCCAGGATTCTTTAGTTCTTCTGTTTAGGAAACCTTTTTTTTTCTCGAAAAAGCAGCTGGTGATAGATTGGATTAGATCATATCACATCACATTCCACTCTATATTAGGAAAGCTGTGAGAAGTTCAATTTTCAAAACTTTGATAATAGGTCATAATCTTCCTTGCAGTATTTTAAAAATATCCAACACTGATCTAACTTTCTGCTCACTGAAAAAAAAATTAATATCAGTTTCATGAACTTGTTTATTCTTGGTATTTATCACTTAGCAATTCATGGCAGGACAGTGGTTTGAATTTGGACTAGTAGTGAATTAGCCTAATTTCTATCTGACATACAATTTTTAGATTGCTTTGATAAACTAAGATTTATTCTCAGAAAAAAAAGGGCATAAGTCCACCTGCTGCCAGGAATTCTTGTCCACTGTAACAGCAGGAAGCCCAAGAGGGCACATGGCCTTCAACAATATTAAATCCATTAGTCTCAGGGAGTGATTCCCTACTCCTCTGCTAAATGGTGCTCAGTGATGTATCCACTCTGCTCACGCCTCACCTTTTCTTGAGCAGACTGATGTGCCCTTTATATGAAGCACTTGGTTCTTGGTTTCTTTGAACCTCAAATAAAAATTTCTTGTGTATGTTGTGTGCATGTGCATGTGCACAGGTGAGTAGGAGGCATAGTGGCAATGCTTCAGCTTGCAGAATTTGTTTTTATGTCATGAAAATGATGCAAGTTATGCATACCCTATCATATAGCATATGAAAGATGAGGTTATTTGAGGGTATGAGCCTTCCAGCATAGTGACAGTTGACTCTGGTGGGGAGAAATTCAAAGCTTTCAGGAAGATGTTCCTGGAAGTCTCTCAGATCCCATCCCAATCCTGCTCCAAAGGAAGCTAGATGATTTGGTAAGTGGTGACTGGATGAATTAACATTTGAGAAGATGACAGGAGAGTAGGGCACCACTATCTGCTTTTGGCAGTGCAGGAACATTTATTGCCTCTTCCTAAGTAAAGTAGGGGCTGAATGACAAATCACTGCTTATGCTAATTAGATCCACAAGGCAAAACAGAGATCGTATCCAGATCCACAAAGAAAACCAGTATTGATACGAGTTGTTCCTTTTCTTTGCCTGAAAAGTGACTGGGAGACTCAGCATAGCCAGGACGATGCTTAAAGAATAAAAAGATCTGAAGGCCACTGTTTGATCTAATGCACTGACACAGTTCTTCTTACTAAAATGGATATAACCACAATCCCATGTTTTTTACAGCTGCTTATTCAGCATTTATAGTGAGGGAGGAGTTTTGTTGTTTGTTTTTTTAAGGAATAAGTATTTAGGAAATACATAATTTTAATCTAAATAAATGGCTGCATTAAAATCAATTACGTGGGTATACCTCTTCTCGTAATTGCTTTAAACTGTCATTATTAAACATTTATTTTTGGTAACAATTTAAAAATTAAAATCATTTCAATTTCCATTCAAATGCCTTTCTGTTTAATTCTTCTCATTAAAAAAAGCAAGTAGACTGCCCATACCAACTCGTTTTTGGGGGGTAAAAGGTATAAAGCTGTACATCAAAGGCCAAGAGTAGGATGCAGAGGACAGATACAAGACCATAGTTTAAAACCCCTTTACATTTAGATTAATTAAAATAAAGAAAAAAGAATGCGAAAAAGAATGGAGAGGAAGGTCTCTCACATTCAAGTCATCACAAAGATTCTGGATACACAGTTTCTGGATATACAAATATTTTCTATTACAGCCACTTTTCTTGTGTTTAATTCCAGCAGGCTTGTATGTATCCTAGTATTTAAGGAATTAATCTCTCTAGTATGTCAACTTGTTGCTTCCACATTTACTGTTTGAACAGAAAAATTCCTAGTCTCTGATGAGACTGGTCTTAGTTATGCTAGATGCTCTCTGAACACAGAGCAGTGTCTTCAGTCCCATTGGTATAGAATATGGCAGGAATTAATGCTGCCTGGAATAAAAGCCGTTTCATGTGTCAAGACAGTTGTTTTAAAAAAATAAAAAAAGTGTATCAGAAAGGGAACGTTATGGGACAATCCCAACTCTTATGTCAAGTGATAGCCTTGTTCAAAAACACACAACCAACAAGTTGCCTCAGGTTAAATATCCAGCTGAATGGAATCTAATAAATCTTTAGATTCAGTTTATTATTTTTCTCCCTGAAGTTACTGTTAGTACTTGTGAGA